>CM043115.1:27408198-27640695 GCA_023701765.1 Hylyphantes graminicola | reverse complement strand
GTGGGATTCAAACCTGAGAAGATTTAATCCAGAGGCTGATGTCTTAACCACTCGGCCAAAGACAGGCCCTGCAACAATGTTTATTACACAGTTTCTGTCTGCCAAGTTCTTTAACATGTACATATTTTAGTCACAGCTTTATATGTTTCGTAACTTAAACCGGATAGGGGGCAAGGGAGTTCACCATAGAGAAAGGTCTGGTTTCGCTGATTTTTTATGTTATGTGTGACCCCTCTGTAGTACAATCATAGAGATCTTAATAAAAGTATTAGAGTGGAGATCACGTGACCTATTTATGCTAACGACGGGACGAGCCTGGGGGCCGCCATCTTGAGTCCGAGACCAACTTTTTTGGAAAACGCTTTGAAAAAAATTAATTAAATTCTAAAATATTAAAAAAATGCCATAAAAATACAGTAAATTTCTACCTTCCAGAACTTCCTATTTTGTGAAGGATTGTGTTGGTGTATGTAAAACGGTTGTACCTATGATATTTATAAGTAAATTATTTTTAAGACGTCATTTGAATCAACACAACATTAAAAGATGCCAACCACAGGGTCCACAGGTAAAATCTTTATTTTGATTTAAAAAATATACTACAAATACAAATAAAAGTTTGTCAGTATAAATTCAAATCGAAAGCTGCCGATTTCACACAATTTACAAATAATCTTATTGATTTACATGTTATTTCTGAAAATACATATTTCTCTTTATGTTGGCAAGATTTTTTTTATATGAGGCACTTATAGAAAGACAGTTTAATATAGTTTTGGTTATTCATTTAAAGTTGTATTCATAACGTAAACCAAAGAAATCACGGGTAAAACACAAAATAAATATTAAGAAGCAATTGCATTTTATATACCATCAAAAAATAGTTTAAGCTCAAATAAAAAAGACCATATAATCCTATTAGTTTCTGTTTCTTAAAAGCTTAGTCTATTTAAGATCTTGGCTTCGGTCACCAAATTACATATTTAAATGTCTGTAGCCTTAGATAACTGGTCAAAAAAGACACAGAATTCTCATTTGGAAGGTCACTTTCCAGATCAATATTTTTTTGTATACATAATTTACTATAAATTTATGTTAAAAAACAGGTTAGTTAATAATTAGCGATGAGCTGAGCCCAAAGATTCCATAAAAAAATCAAGTACTGCAAAATATTATTGACTAACATGTTCTAAATCTATTCACCTTACAATTTATAATAATAACTAGTGCTAAATTAACTAATGCTAATAGAAGATACAATACTATACTTAACCACAATAACTAGAATATTTTTTACAAATAATAAGTGAACAAGAAATTCCTTGTTATTCATGGTTTGAAAACGTATAGTCTGGCAAGGGAAAAAAAACTTCAAGGACAACCTTATTCTCAATTGAAGAGTACACGGGAAGAACCGATTGATTTATTAGGCGGACATTGGCGGCAGAAACCGGTTTCTCTCTATCTTCTTCGCTTGGTCCAAGCGCCAGGATAGTCAGTCGCCTGAATCTTGGTAGCTAGGAACTACAGAGATAGTAGTTACAGTATTAGATAGGAAGATTACGTGACCTACAACATTGACTTCATTGGGGCTCTTCTGAGAGCTCCTTGCGCGTCCCGTCGTTAGCATTGGAGGTCACGTGATCTGCCACTCTATTACTTTAACTATGATCGCTGTGGTATTAACTGGTTTCCTTACACAAGTTTAGCCGATCCCTCGCTATCATCACCAAAGTGGCCTGCTAAGGAAACTTCTCTACAAAATCAATCCGTTTTCCCTGTGTACTCTTCAATTATCTACTCTAGTGGATCACATGACACGCTATGTGAGGGTCCACATTAGTAAAAGTAAGAACTTTTACTTAGTGTACAAGAAACGCTTACTTCAGAAACTTAAATATAGTGTAAAAACAAGAACTTTTATAACTCAGGTAGTTAAGGAAACAATTGACATCATGGTTGACCAAAAGGTTCTTTTACACATGACACGAACTATAAACATAAATCCTAGTATACACTATTCAGAACCTTTTTATTATTTATGGATAATATTATAATCTACAAATAAAAAAAACAAATTAAAAAAAATTATGAACTAAAAATAAACATGTTTTTAAATGAAAAAGCTGCGTGTAAGCTACTGTTTTTTTTTAATATATAAATAGATATGAAGCGAAATATAATAAAACCATTGCAACAAAAAGTTAATAGTCAAAGAAAGAAGAGATTCAGAAGAAAGTAAAACAATAAATTAAATTTGGTGATAGAGTATCACTAAATGCAAATTTACACAATAAAGCAACCAAGATATCTTTTCTATTAAAAAAATATGGCATACCAAATATTTTAAACACAATACAAAAACTAACCCAGGTTTTTTTTACTACATTAGAAAGCACCTAAAAATTGTATTAACTTAAACACTTATAAAATACAATTATGCAAAACTCAACAGTTCAAAGGCAAATTGTTAAATATGTATGGTAAGTACTTAAACTGAATAATAACTATTTTTAATTGCTAGACAAATTAACAGTGATTTTCAGTTCAAAATACACTTTGTTAAAAAAAACATGCTTGGTCCATATTGCATAGCTAGAAAAATACAGTTGTTTTAAAATATATAAATTTTTGAAAGTATTATTAAATAGTTTTGCATATTTTTTGCAATTAGCAAAACATTTTTTTTTCCAAGAAAAAAAATCTAGCACAAAAACTAGAAATATATTTAAAAAAAACTAGTAATATATAGTTCTTACATATAAAACCTACTGCACTCTGGAATTAACTGTTACGTTAATACTTTAGTTGTATGAATTTATTTGTATAAAATAAGCAATGAACTTGTTAACACACCTTTATAATTAAGCAAACTGTATTTACAGACCTAAATATTTTAGTTTTGAAATAATCACATGAAAGTTGAGATTAAAACTTGTAAATCAGTTAAATATAATCAACTTAAAATTAACTTGACCAAACTACTTTTAGGGCTAAAATTAGAGATTATGCAACCTTAAGCACACAACCAGTTTTTAGGTTTATAAAACAAAATATCACTCTCATACCACAAACAACAACCAAACTAAAACTAAAATGCACTGTAAGTACACAAAACTTTTAAGTTAATCTACAAACAAATTGGCACAGCTAATTTACAGCTCATCGAAAAGACAAAAAAGAACACGACAAGTATAAATGGACACCTTAAGGAGGGATGTAAAGTTGATAGTTGTGTAAAAACTTTAAAATTTCACGTTTGCACAAAACTCCCAAGACGTAGCACTTCCACTTAAGCAGATGGGAAATACAAGGCACACGCCACACTCCAGTTTCCTGTAGCACCAAATACACAAAGATGTGTGCATACTCTACTGTTTCCCGCTGTACATTGGGTTCTTAAATGTGGATGTTGCTTGCTTATAGATAGGATTTTCTCCCTAGAATGGTGCATACAAAAAAAATCATTAACTTCATAAGAAATTATTTATGAATATTAAATAAAAGGTTGAATAAAATAATAATTTTAAACTTTAAATTATTCAACATTAAAAAAAAGGTGGTTAAGGTACTCTTTTATTCTAGGAGTTAAATTTCATAGTTGTTTGTGATACTTTGATTTGAAAATTTTTGAAAAGAAAATTCATAGGAATATTCAGGAATTGGAAAGTTACTTTATAAAGTAACTGTTACAGTTAGTTATTTCTAGAAATTTAAGTTACGAAAAAAATTGCAATTTATTCAACAAGAAACGCTTACTTCAGAAACTTAAATATAGTGTAAAAACAAGAGAACTTTTATAACTCAGGTAGTTAAGGAAAACTGTTTTTAAACTATGTTAAACATGTAACTGTTTTTAAAAAAGAACCAAGATTAAGTAAACATAAGCAGAAACAAAACACTATGATTAGTATTAGTTTTAATTTCAAAAGGAGTTGCATGGGGACGTACATAAATTATGTCACGTAAAATTTTGACCCCTCCCTATGTCACGCCGCGTTCCTCCCTCAAAAATTACATCACGTTGTTACATTCTAGCCCCCTCCACTTAAAAAAAGTTATTTTAATATTTCCTGTTGTTAAAAAAATAACCACCTCACTTGCGACTGCTGCTAGAAAGATGGGGTTAACCATCAATGAAGATAAAACTAAGTACCTGATTGTGACAAGTAAAACTGTAGATAGTGCTCCATTAAAGATAAACAACTACACATTTGAAAATGTTAAACAGTTTAAATACCTTGGCACAATAATATCAAGCTGCAATGACTGAAAGCTTGAAATTAAAAGCAGACTAGCAATGGCTAATCGATGTGTCTATGGACTTAAAAACCAACTGAAATCAAAATACATCAGCACTAAGACAAAAGTAAACCTATATAAAACCCTGATAAGACCTGTTACCCTGTATGGCAGTGAATGCTGGGCTTTGAACAGGGCAGAAAAAGACCTTTTATCTATTTTTGAAAGAAAAACCCCAAGAAATTTTTTTGGACCAGTTAAACAAGACGGTGTTTGGAGAATCGCCTACAACCACGAAATATATAAAAGGTTTGGTGAACCCGACATTCTAAAGGTGGTAAAGGCGTCCCGCATTAGGTGGCATGTATTCGATACGACATGTATTTCGATACGAAGACAGCTTTCCCACTAAAAAAGTAACTTTCTTGAAGATGGAAGGAAAGCGGCGCAGAGGAAGACCCCTAACTAGATGGCTGGATGTGGTTGAAAGAGACCTCAAGGTGTTAGGAGTTAACTGATGGAGGGCCATTGTGGGGAACAGAGTCAGATGGAGGAAACTTGGAGAGACAGCCTTGGCCTGTAACAGGCTGTAGTGCCAGCAAAGAAGAAGAAGAAAAAAATAACTGTTACAAGTAACATACTACACCAATCCCCAGAAATTTCTATTAGCGAAAACCCAAAAAGTTTTTAGACCACAATTTTAAACAAAGCTAACAAATATACTTTAATATTAACAAACCATAGTTAATTATTTAAAAACTTACGGTATCCCAACGGGCCATTTGACGTTCCTTTTCAAACTTAGCCAGCTCTCTCCGATCATGTATGGTAGTTAGGAGTTTCCAGATCAATAGTAAGGCAAGACCGATGGCAATAATTCCACCAATGACACCCAGGACAATGGCAAGTATATTGACAGGTTCAGGGCAATCTAAAAACAAATATGCTTATAGTATTGTTTTAAAAGTACAAATATAAAAGTATTAAATTAAAATTAATTCTTATAATGTTAAGTTATCATAATTAAAAAATTTGAAAGTAATTTGGTGGGGAAGCGAGAAATATGTTAACAAAATAATGTATATGAAATTAATTTAAAAATGTATAGAAACTGCATTATGTATTAAATTTAATAGAATTTACTTTGAAATACATGTTCTAGTGAATCTACAACCTTTATTTATCTTTATTCTTTTCTAATTTTAAACAAGTTCCATAGTTTCACAAGTAAGATTTGATTCCACTAATTTTATTTTAAAAATATTAAATTGGTGTGGGGGGGGGGGGGTAAGGTGAACTAGAAAACTGCCTTTTGCCTATCTGTGAGTGAAAAAAAACCTAGCTAGTTCAAAGATAACTTTTCTGGTTCAATTCACTTCACACTGAGATATACGAGAGAGAATTTGATGCTAAACACTTTACATAATACACAGAGAAGATGCAGATATTTTGGAATGAAGGATGGCAAGTTCAAGGTCACATTTTGTTTCAAAGTCGAGCTTGCCAGGATTAACTTCAGGTTGTCTTCACTTTTTATGGTAACTTTTACAGTTTCTATTTACTATAAACCAATGGGTTATATAGTAACAAAACATGCTTACAAAACTTTTATATTTGTTATAAACGAAAATAATGTTATATGTTTTTTTCTCTGCATTAATCTATAATGAGATTATATAATAAAAAAAACTGACTAAAAAAAAAAAAAGATTTTTTTTTTTCAATTTTCACATCATTGCAAATAGCCTCAAAATAAAATCAGAATTTTTAATAACTGGGTTTGTAAGGCATAAAACTCAAAGAACTTTAACCAGTCCCTGTCAATAATAAGGAACTTTGTATTGTCTATTTAAGAAATGTCCTCTTAACTTAAACTTTTTAAACAATAATTTAAGGATATGGCTAAATTCAACAATTTACCTTTTGTACGTTGTGCATGAACAATTGGTTGGTCTTCATCATCCAGCTTGTATTTAAAAGTAAATTGGCAGTCTCTATCATCTCGGAAAACACAGAGCTTTTCATTTTCTTCTTCCTTAACTGAAACATTACATTTTAATTGTTGTTAATGTTAACTTAAAATATTCCAAACTATGAATAGTAAGAATAAATTTCATCAAACTTTAATAATTTGAAAGTATTATATTGTACACACCCAAAATATTTAGCTAATAATACTTAGAACAAAAATAAATAAGATAGCATAGCCGAAAAATAAAAACTATTAGCTAGTTAGTACCAGTTCATCACAAATAAAACTAACACTGGAATATTACAGTACTAATAATCCTTAGAAAATAGATGCTAATAATATATTTGTAAAAAAAAAATTGCATAAAAACTCTAATCACAAATCGATAAAATATTTTTTTAATGTATCCCTCAAGACAAGACTGATTAACCAAACTTTATACAAACAAATTTGGGCATTGAGAAACATTTTTATTTAACTTAAGGTGAAAAAAATTCCTTATTAAAAAAATACTGCTTTAAGTTACAAAGAGCACAAAAAGAATTTAAACACATACTTTCAACTTTATCTACACCAATGGTAATGAAAGAACAGGCAGTGCAGTTCTCTGCAGGTACAGAGTTGTCATCGGGGAAGATTTGACATTCGACACAATCTCTGAAGGCATCACACTTCAAGGGACAGGTCTAAAAGAGTGCAATCATTACTAAACAAGACACCACAAATAAGATGTCAGTTATGACTAAAAATAGAACATTTAGTTGTTCCCTAACAAAACATATGTTCGAGTCAGGCATGTTAGGATGAGATCTTTTTAGAAAATAGTAAGAATAGTTTGTATTATATATTGCATATTTTTAGCTAATATACCTGAAAAATTTCAGGTTTTTTTTTTACCAGTCTACTGTAGACGTTTAGTACATACATAGGTATGTATGAGCTACAGAAGAAAAGTATTCATTTTTTTAAGCAATTTCTCCAAAACAATATTTAAATACATTAAATTGAAATGTAACATTTTTTTAATCAAATGATATAAACTTTTGCTTTTCTTCCATTAGGCTAGCAAGATTATACATAGTAGAATTATAAATATTTTTCAATATTTTTATGTTTTTACTTAACAGAAAAAAATTCTTACAGGGCATCGCTCACAAAACGTTCCGCTGTATCTTCCTTCTTCTAAATCATAGCACTTGCAAGCTCCACACACACAATCACCATGGCCACTGCAGATTTTCTAAATAATTGAATTAAATAAAATTATCTATGTGATTTAAGTATCTATAATTTTATGCAGTTCAATATGAATTGAATTTTAAAAATTCCGAAAAACAATTAAAACAATATCACGAATATAGTACAGAAATCAAACTATAAATTGCCAAAACTTAATTTCTTAGAACTTTAATTTTGACTCCTATAGAAATATTATACTTTACAACTGTATTTTATAATATAAAATTTCAATGTTTAGATAAAAAAAAATATTTAGCCACTTAGCAAAAAAATATATAAAGACATAACTTTGTCATTGTAGTCATAATAGTTAAACAATTTAATTTGCATAAATATTTTCCACAATGACATGACAAAAAAAATTTGAAAATACATTTATTAAGATATATTACCCCATTTGAAGCCATGCAAGTTTCATTGGTATCTCTACAGTTACAATCTGATCCTTTCCACCCAGGCTTGCATTTACATTTACCACAGTCACATGTACCTTGTTCAGGACCTGTATTGGAATTACCATAAAAAGAACATATTGAATTAATCTTTCACTTAAATCCTATCATAATTATAAAAGATAAAATCAAATAAAAACTGTAATTCAAAACTTAAAGCTTTGTTGAAGTAGCAGCAGCATATTTATGTTTTTCAAAGGCTACAAAAATTATGTATGGATGATTTATACTAATAGAAACTTAGTTAACGCTTCAAAAATTTAAACTCACCAGCACAGATTTTTCCATCAGCCCTATCACAAGAGTAATTGTCACACTCGCAAAATTTTCCAGTTACTTTCTCATCTGGGTTCTAAGGAGAAACATCTTCATATCAACAAGAATTTTTAAATGAAACACTCAGATGGAACTCAAAAAGTAAACACTGAATGCGACAAGCAGATATTTTGGATTTTACATTAATTAAAAAATTAATTAATTTATTGATAAGACTTGACTTGGATTTAAAAAAAACTTACTGGACGTTTAAAACATTCACATTCTCCACACCTGCAAGCACCTCGTCCAGAGCAAGGCTTGGTGTCATTTCCACTGTAAAAATATAATTAAAGTAAATAAAATATATAGGTTTCTGAGGATGAAACTTAGGTAATACAATGTTGGTTCAATTATTAATAAACTTTACAAACAAAACCTTTTAAAAGATTGCTTACTTATAGTGTGATATTTTTAAACTTTCTAGTTTTTAACAAATTCGCAAACAAACAAAAAAGATGACAAACTTGTAACACACATTTATTATAGTTGTTTTTATATAAATACTACATTAAAGTGTGAATAGTAATAAAACTAACTAAAATAACAAATAAAGTGCTCAGTATCTTTTTTTTTTCATTCTAATTAACCCATGTATTGAGTTTTATAAAAAGATGAATTTTAGGTCTGATATTTGCCATTACTTTTGCGACTTTTATTTAAAAAAAGTCTTTATATTGCCTTTACTAAACTGCATGGTCTCAAATTTAAACAAGAAATGGGGCTTTCATTGTTTTTCATTGTTAAATGAATGATAGGAAGTTGAATCTTAAATAATTAACTCCTTCAGCCCGGTTATCACTTGATAGTCTAAACAATATAGTAATGTAAAACATCAGACTATTTCTCCATAGAAATAGCACTGTGCAATGTTGATTGATGAAAACTGAGGACCTATGGCCTTTTTAATAGATAAAATTTGAACTTTAAGTTTTAATGAAATTTCAGTACAGTTTAAAGGTGGGAGATTTTTTTTGTAAATTGCCATTCTTGTAAAAATGCCCTATGCATAACACATATTTTTCAAATACTACATAAACATTGCACAATTTACAAATTAAATAACTATAATCCATATTTTTGACAAAATAACAAAATAATTTTTAATCATGCAATAATGTCCGTGATTTTAGCATAAGTAGACTCGTGCATAACATGAGAAGGAACTAAGTTTGATGTTTTATTCATAAGTGGACCTTGATATTTAAAGCACTAATTTTGTCAACAATTTCATTACTTACAATCAAGCATAAACAGTATATAAAAACACTTACAAGTAACATCCAATATCATCAGTAGCTTGATCGCTGTCTTTAGCATCACACTCACATTCTCGGCCATATCTGTTATTATAACAACTGCATACTCCACATTCATAAGTACCATTACCGAAAGTGCATTTTTCACTGTTTTTTTCCTATAAAACATAATAGTTTAGAAAAATATTGTATTGTATCATATCAACGTTGTTGTATGATTATACACGTATTCTTTTTATAATATTTTAATACAAAAAAAAAAATCGAAAAAAAAAATTAACTGCGTAACCAAAAAAAAAACTTTAGCAGAAAGTTAAGTATTTATTGAGGAATGATACAATATTGCACTGTATGCGGAAAAGATAATTATCGCAAAAATACTAGTTTTTTCTAAAAATCATCTGAAGTTTATTTTTTCCAATGAATTGTATTATAGAAAAAAATAACTAATCGCTTACTGCATTCCAACCATTCTACCAATTGATTTAATTTTTTCTTTACTCGCCAGATATTTAAATTTTGATTATAGCATTTACAACTCAAAAAAGTCGTATTTGTGAGATATGTCACTTTTCCGCGTACAGTGTGATATCTTCACATAACAATTGATGAAATTATGCCTGGTGAAACATGCAAGCTATATTTTAATCCTTTTAAAAATGTTAAAACCTAAAAACAATATATGCAGGTTTCCCAGTCAAACCTAAAAAATCATTTATAGCATTTTAAAACTGAATTGCAACTGGTAATTGCTATTCAGGTTCTAAAGATTTGTACACAATTTTTTGTATCGGTTTTATAGTTAAATTCATAGTTCATTCATTTATAACTCAGCATAAAATATAATTTAACAGTTATCGAATTTTTTCCTAATTAAAAAAAAATAAGGAAGGAAATCTTGCAATGGATGCACACAACAACTTAGTTTACTACAACTTAATTTTGTATTTAAAAAAATACCTCATTCCAAGGTTTTTCACATTCGCAATCACAAATCATTTCCAGGTGAATCGTTAAGGCTTCATTTAATCCTACAGGGTAAATTTGAAAGGTTTGGTTCCACTCTTTGGGGTCTTTTGGGCATTTAATAACTTCAATGTTTGCTTCAAAAGTTACCTACATATTGAAAAAAATATATAAGTGGTAGGTAATCATTATGGACATAAAAATATACTAAAAAGAGTAATTTTTAAAGCTATACTAACATTAGTTCCAACTTTTAGTCCTTTGCAAATGTTGGTGTTTTCTCTCTTAGTTCTGCAAGGAAAAATTATTTTTTTAAAGTATAGAACATTGTTATAAGATGTGTAGTTAGTACGTTCATACATTTTAATAAAAAAAATATTTCGGAAACTCAAAACTGTCTGAAATATGTAACATTTCCAACTGTCACAAGTATTAAATTGGAAAATACCAAAAGCAGTATTCTAGAAATTAACAAATTGTTTCTTTAAAAAATTTTAGTATAGAGTCGAACTAATGTAAAATTACTATACTTTTTTAAAACAAATTAAAAAAAGAAACATGAACTTATGAGATGAATGATTAAGAATGAACATGGGATGAATGTTTAAGAATTACATAAAATATCAGGTAAAAAACATTTAAATTTTAAATTATTTTTTTTATATCCCAAGAATCTCATTGAACTTTAATAAGATACATGCAACAACAAAAATATAGAACTGATGATGGATCTCATAACTTACCCTAAACAAGTTGAAAAATAATTTACTTGAATGTTACTTCCAGCATTATCTTTCATTTCTACAGCTGAAGTAATTTTCTAGAGAAATATAATTAAGTATTATTGAAAACAAAAACAAAAAGGTTGATACATACAACACTACATTAACCTCTACAATTAAAAAATTTTGTATTTAATTTTTTTTTTATAAGTTTGCCTAAAAAGTTAATGTATAAAGATCTCTTATATAAGTATTGTATAAAGATCTACAATTTGTAAATTTATGCTTCATCAAACATAAAAAAAAAGGCTGCAACTTACATCATACTGGTTTCGTACAAGATCTACTACATTCGAAGAATCGTTTTCAAGTTTTCCGGCACTAGAGCCTTCGAGTAAAGTACTTAATCTTTCATAGACTGGAACTTGGTTATCAGTGACAGCAAAAATGATGTTGACCTTATTTTCTTGGATTTTGTGATTGATCTGGCTAAGAGAAGGATAATCTTGATGAACACTTTCAGTGTAGTATCCTTTGTTATCTAAATGGCAGTTGCCGTCGTTGGGTTTCACAATCCCTCCGAGCTGGAATTATAATATTTCGTTAAGAATACTGAAAATTAGATCTTAAGAAGGAAATATACAGTAACTAAAGAAAGAAATGTAGATGCAAAAAAGAATGTGGTCAAAGATGTTTTTATGCAACTGAAAATTCTTGGTGAAGTTTAAAAGCATTATGGATGCATTTTCAGCACAGGAGCCGGTAAATTGGCAAAATTTTATCATTAAATTTGACATTGGTTTGATAAAAAAAATCTTTTTAAAAAATTAGACACTCTCAACTGCTTGATTTCTGCTGTCAAAAATGAAAATTTTTTAATTGTAACTAAAAACTTTTAGTTCAAATTATTTTTCCATATTAAAAATTAAAAGTTTAATTTGATAGGTATTTTTAATAAATTTCTAATGCATTAAATTATAACTATGAAAGTCTGTTTAATTATTTAAAAAAAATTATTCATAACTACTTTTCTTTAACACATAATAGCAATACATCACTGTTCAGCTATAAAAATGTTGAGTGTAATTTTTTTTTAGCTAAAAGCAGTAAATTGCGCATTCAGCAATGTTATACGTACTTTTCCATCCCCAGCATAGTGAAAACCGCTATCAGATGAAAAGACCAACATTTTTCTTGATTTTTCTCTCCATCCAATTTCTTGCTACAAAATATATTAAAATTAAGAAAAAGTTAGATAAGAAAATAATTTGTATCCTTTTGTAATCTAAAAGTCATAAGAAGTTTGTTAACAAAAATTTTAGAACAGACTGTTCATCGCTACCACTTAAATTTTTAATACCAAATTAACAAAACTTTTGATTAAACAGCAGCATGTTTGATCAAAATGATTTTTTTTATAAATGTGTGTGTGGAAGAAAATAAAGCATCTAACTGTAAATCGTTTTTAAAACTTAAAATAGAAATACATCAAGAATGATCGTTGTAAGTTTAATTTTTTTTTTTTTTAAATATCACCAGCACTAAAATGCTTCTTAGAGAAATGGCCATATGCAGACCTTAGCTCATTGGATTGATCTCTGAAATAATTAACAACTTTCTAAATTTCTGTATTAATGTGCCAAATGCCAGATTTTGAAAGGAGGGAAATGCTAGATTCCGGGTCAAGGTACCAGGAATCTAGAAATTTTTTATTACCAAGAAAAACCGGGAAGGTTGGTAGGTCTGGTCTGCATATGTGGTACAACTATTTATTAAACAAGAATCAACTATTTATTAAACAAGCCTTGTGATCAGACAAAAAGTTAAAAATCACATGTTTTCATTTTAGATTCTTCTAAACACAAAAATAATAAATATATTGTTTGATTATTTAATAAAAAATTAGTACCACCATTTGCTAAGATATGTTTATATCAATTGATCTATTAAGTAGCAGGAAACCCACAAAAAAATTAATTACCTTACACACTACAGCTTGCATAATGGCATCAAATCCTCCCTCAGGAGCATCTAAATTACCGGACACTCTAGCTTGATTGACCAATTTTGCAAAAGTATCAGTTTCTGTGGTAAGCTGCATGTGATTCAGGAAACCATAAGGAGCAGCACAATCAGAGCAGGGTTCTCTTAACCTAAAGAAAAACACCCCTAGTCAGCATTTGAATACAACAGTTACTAGTGCGCAGAATGCCCCTCTCCTATTTTGTGACACACAATTTTTTTTAAGATATTACAACTAGTTTTTTTTTTATTAAATTGTCAGAAATCTCCCTTTCTTTATTGTAGCTACCAGACATTTTTCCAAAAATCATCATCTTAAAATCAGAAATTTTCACAAATCTTAAATTTTCCCTAACCCTCTGCTGCGATAAAAAAATTTCCCGAAAATTTGGTAGTCTTGAATCTGAGAATTTCAGTGATAAAAAAAATCTTTAAATTGTATGATTGTAAAATCACTAAATTGTGGCAAGCAAAATCTAGAAATCTCTGAGATTTTAAAATTCAGAAACTTCAGTGATTTCAAATTGCGATTCCTAACATTTTCAGATCCAGCAATCCGGAAATTGCAAAATTTTGCAGATTCTATAATTACAAAGCTCCTGTGATCATATGTACTAGATTTCAGAATTTTTTTTTAAATCAGAAATTTAAATTATACTTTATTGTCGGTAAATATTCTGACAAACTTACTTTTCAGGAACTGTGCTCACATAAGGCATAACTACCTTATCAACAAAAGAACCAAAGCCTAAACGAAAGTTTCTCGTAATCTTGTCCATTTCACTGGCTAACAAGTTACCCAGCTCAGCCAATTTATCTTTGTCATCTTTCATAGAATTGGAAAGATCCATCAAATAATACAAGTCAACCGGGTAATCTTCTGCTTGTCGGAACTCAACATGCAAGGGGAATGGAGAATCTGTAACAGATTCAAAAGGGTAAGATATTAAAATACATTTAATTTATAAAATGTTAATTATATAAATCACATCATAGGCATAATTTATTAATGATTTATCTTTATACTCAATAACCACTTCGAACACTTTTGATCTGAAAGGTTATATATACAAATATTACACTAATAAAGATAACTATAGTAGTTCGGTCAAATTTGGGTATAGCATCATTTACTAATCAGTTAAATAACCACCATTAATAACCTATTTCCACAACATTCACTGCACACAAAGTTGGTAAAAAGGGATTTAAAAGCTCGTCAGATTAAGGTTTTTGTAAAGTGGCCAAAGTAATTAACTTTTATAAAATAAAAATGTAGTATTTAGCTTCAGATTTGGTTAGTTTTTTAATGTGACACTCGTATTTATTTTAAATTATGAATAAAACTTATATACCCTGGACTTTCAATAGGCAATAATAAAGTAAGCAATAGCAATAATATAGATTTCATTATATACTATTTACAGAAGAAAAAAAATCAATTACTTGGTCTAAGTTTCAGAGTAATTTCTTGTGGTTTGATTTGTATAGCTTCACCTTCCTTTACACCTTTATTACTCAGTTCATGGTCCTAAAAATAATAGTTACAATGACAACCAATAATAAAATAAAAATTTCGTCAAGTTTATTCAAGACATCAGGGCCGGATTTCTAAATAGGCTAAGTAGGCTGTGGCCTAGGGCGGCAAATTTTAAGACCAATTACAGCGACATTCGGCATGAAAAAAATTATTATAAAAATACTAATATTTTTAGGAAAGAAAACAAATAATTTACATTAATGCGTAAATGGTAAACGTATATATTGTATTAATATTTAGTATTAAAAATGGTTGTTGCGAGGGTGATTGCACTCTCTTCTCATGATCCAGAAGTTGAAAGAAAAATAGTAGAACAGTTTAAAATATTTGCCTATTTTTTCACTTTCCATTTAGAGTGTAAAGGTACATAGATAATTCTAATATGTAGAAAGAAAAAAATAGCCAAGAAAATTATATTGGGTGGTATATTGGGCGGCAAATCAATTGTAGCCTGCAGGCGGCAAATCTTTAAATCCGGCCCTGCAAAACATCCAACTATTCAAACAAACCATGCATGCATTCAAACTCCAAAATCTTACTTTGACTTTTTTCATCTCTTGACCTGGCATCACTATATCATCGTCATTACATCGACCCCGCAAGTTTCCAGTGTAGTCACAGCGCCGGCTTCCATCAAGGGTGAAATCCTAAAAATTGCATAACATTTTAACAAAAACAACCTATATTTGTTATATAAATCATGATATTTATGATACAAACGTACATTTTTATTATCGTTAACAATATAGAGAACAGTTAATAGTTGGCTAATAACTGGATAGTATTACTTGAATGTTAATGATTTCATTTATTTTTGCATTTAAATACAATAAACACTTAATGTCCTCTTTGCTTTTTATTTCTTACATTTTGACATAATAAATGGGTAGATGACTGAACATTTGGAGAAACACTGACTATATATTATTAAATAATTAGAAGGTATGTTTGTGTATGTTTTTTTTTAAAGGTAGCAAACATTGTGAAACTAGTTAATTTTCAGTTCATTACATCTATAACTTGGTATTATATTATTAGCTATTTTAAAGAAAGACACATAATTATAAAACTACTTTCAAACTCAATGGTATTAAATAAGAAATATTTACATACACTATGTACTATGTGAAAACTATATATATTTTAAAGATAGCCCTTAAGAACAAAAATTGATGTGAATTATATGTAAAGTATATAATAAGATGTTCATATCATGCACTACAGTCATAAGATAAGTGAAACAAAAATAAAGCATTACATCTTGAGAACACCAGGCACATTCAGGATCAGCAGTTATACAATCACCACATGTTTCTTTTGAAATGCAAGGATTCCCAGTTAGTTTTTCTGGAACTGGCACTGAATAAAAGAAAGTAAATTATCAAACAATAAATATATGTTGTTAATAAAAACAATAAAATATTCCTAGCTGTTTTTAAGTTTTATTTAACTTTTAACACACATAACAAATTAAATGAAAATTTAAATACATTAAAATCACAAGAAATGTACATACGTTGTGCCAAGCAAAATTTGACTAGGAGCAGAAGGATAAATGGAGACATTGTTGATTTTGGAATCTGAAAAATAAATTTTGGAAATTAAATTAAAGTTTACAGGAACATAAATTATTAAACAGATTATGTACTTTAAAAAATATATTCAAGGATATGAAGGTGTAATGGCCAATAGAGGACCAATTGGTCTCTTTTTTTAGGACCTATGGGGTGGGGATACAAGAGAAGATTAAACCTTGTGTCTGATAATAAACAAGGATAAAAATTGCAGCTACATTTAGGGTGATTTGGGGGACGTTAAACTTAACCCTTTCAGTCCCAATGACAAGTTGGCATTATCATTAGAGACAATTTTCTGATTTAGCCAGTGCAAACCTCTTTGAATTGCCTGAAAAGGGTTCTACAACAATGATAAACAACAAAGTCTCTCCCCCTGAAGAAGGGGAGGGGGGGAGTAGAAGGGCATGCTTATACCTATTTTTTGTAAGTACTCGCCCAAAAGTTTACTGTGGACTTGCGGTCGGCTGATTATTAGCCTACAGGATAGAAATAACATTAAAAAAATCTTTACCAATTATAATTTCAGCATTTTATTTTTGCTTATGTTTCTTTAATCATGGTTTTCTTTGAAAATGGTAAGAGAAAAATCAAAAAGCACACAATCCAATTCTTCAAACTTTTTACTATTAGAAAATACTTTTTACTGACCCCAATGGCCAATAGATTTCAAACCTATTACTTTTTTAAAATTATGATCAGAAAAACGATGATGCCAAATGGCATCATTGGGACTGAAATGGTTAAACTGGCTCAAACTTTACATTTAGAAGCTATAATTTCTACGAGTAAAATAGTTTTCACCAGGCAAATTATATTTCTTAATGCTTATTAATTTTTTGTCAAATTTTGAGGACAAAAAATAATTCAGACAAATGTTCTACCATCAAATCAAAGGCAAATGCCGGCTATTAAGGATATATTTCAATGATATTATTTTTAGGGTGTTGATAAGAGTTAAGTTTGTATGAATTGAGGACCTAAGGTGGCCCTCTATTTAAATCTAAAGGGTTAATACACTTTGAAAAAAATCAGGTAAATAAGGATAAGTCTAAAAAAATCTTTTGGGTATAAAACACTGCGTTCTGGGGAGATTAAAAAATAAACTATTTTTATTTCTGATACAAGACGTAATAGAGATAAAAATTGTCAAGGTTTGACATCATAGGTATAAATATGCACATATAACACATCTTTAGGTGCGTGTGTTTTTTTTTTTTTTTTTTTGCTTTGTACACAGGTTGTGACACAGGTAATTATTGAAACATAGTTTTTTCCAGTAAAGTATTTAATTACTTTGAGAAATATCTTTTCAGTGCAAAGTGAAGCAAATTTTTACAAATGGATTATATTGTGGAATATATGGACCGGGAAAGTAATGTGTATAATGCTGATTTTTAAGTTTTAAAGTAGAGAGTGTGAACGTAAAGAAGTAAGAGTGAAGTGTAAAGTGAGAGAAAGAAGAGAGTGTGAAGTAGTGATTATAATTTGCCTCAGGCATCCTTCAACCTCTCAAAAGTACTGCTCAAATGCAGTTTTCCCATATAAGGTAAATCTTCATTCACACCTGAATAAGATGAGATTTGTCCCACTTTCTTTACAACTTTGTACAATGTTATAGATGGAATTATACATTCACTGACAAAACTAATCAATCAAAACAATAATAAAGAGTATTATAAAGCCTTGAATTAAATATACTTTTTTTAAAGTTTAAATATAATTTTAACACTGACTTTAATTATTTTTTTAAGTGGTAAAATAATGTGAATAAACCTAAGAATATTTTTGGGGGGATTTACTACGATATCTTAAAATTTACCTCAGCTGGTTTTGAGACATCAAAATCGGTACAAGGGCGTGGTGATAATAACCCGGTAACCCTCTCTCTTAAATCCGGTAATAACATTAAGGAAGAAACATGGATAAAAATTGTAGCTAATTTAAATTAAATTTTAATGTTAAATTTATAGTGACATAAACTAAGCAGCTATATGAAGGAGCTTTGATTTATAAAAGGTAAAATAATCAGCATTTTGTAAAGACAAGCCAAAAGCATAAATACATACTATATAGTGTTCAACAACACCACATTTTAAACATTTTTCAAGTAAATTATCCGTTAAAATACAAAAATTTACAAAATGTTCAAGTAAAAGGTGAATTACATTCAAAACATGAAACATACCTGACTCAGATGGCCGAGATCATATGTGTTTGCTTTGTAAATAAGACAGAAAAACTAAAAGGTTACAGCAAGGAAAGACAAATGCTAAGAAATCCTTGCTTGTGTAAAATAAGTTAAAATTTAAATATATTAATTACAATAACCGTTGAAAAGTACCTTTAAAATGAAATGTAAACAAAAGATGGTCTGAATACTCGCATTGTCTATTTATGGTTTGAGTTGTCGCGAAGGGTGTCACTCAAGTGATGACATCACCGGAAGTAGGCGGAGCAAGCTCCCACACATTTTGAATCATTTTTTTTCCACGTAAAATGTAAACTTCGGTTCGAACTAGGGGAAAAACCGTGCGCTTTCTACTAGAGACAAGGAGGTAAAAGCTGACTCCTTTCTCCCGCTATGTTGAAGAGGTCCGTTCGAGTTTTTTTTTAAGTAGCTTTTATATCAGAATTTAAAGCTAGTAGCTTTTTGAATTTTTATTTTAGATGTTTATAGCACTCTTATGATCAATAACCAAGGATAATTTTTTTAGATAGTTTTATTTCCATTCAGTGAAAAAAAATGTAGGTCAAACTCTAATTTTTATCAATAAACATTTATATAAATGCCCGTAATTCAACTTTATCATTGTTTTTTTTTTAATTATGTTTTGATAAGATAATTATTGATTATATTTAAAATCGTACTTCGTCTTTTGTGCAATATGGATAATTGAACATTATTTATAAGTATTTTTTATTAATAATTAAAAAAATTTATTCTCGGCACGAATTATGATTTTTTGAAACTTTAATGCTGAATTGAATTACGACACTATGAGCCGATTTAATCTAGATGATTTCTTCAAAGTTCCACATTTCAGCGCACACCAAAATGAGCAGTATTATCACGATTAATTAGTTGGAATGCATCGAATTGGAATCAATCGAATTTGGAATGCATACTCAAAGTTTTTAATTTTTTTTGTGAATTTATTATTTTCGAGTTTAAACACAATTTCAGTTAACTTTGGACGATTTTATGTATTTTTTTGCATTTTCATATTAAAAAGTTAGTTTAGGGTCATTTGTATTGAGCTTAAATTTTTGAACAAAATGTGGGGCCCCTTTAAAGAAGAGCTTGTGGCTTGTTTGCCCTACAAGAAAACAAGCCCAGGGTTGTGATTATAACTTACAAGATTTTTAAAAAAATTCCGATCAAGATATTGTTGAAAACACAGTGTTTGTCCTGATTATTTTTTTTCAAGGTATTGAAATTCACAAATAGTGATCTCTCTCAAAAGGTAGAGTTGGACGACTGGTAGGGCCCGGCCTACAAATACGTCACACGTTGTCTTACCCACAAACAAACCATTTACCAGCTTATTCGTCTGAACTATACCTTGTCTATGCCAGAATGCGAACTTTAAAAAGACTTCCTTCCTCCATCCCTTGGCTTAGTTTTCTAGGAAACGGGGAGAGCATCACTTTTCTAAACCTAACGCGTTTGAGGTTAGTTGTGGGGTTAACAATCCACACAGTTCTAACCCAAGTAGGGTGTTGCGAAAACACGCTCACGCCGTTTTGAAGAAAACCAAGTGAAGGGATGGGGGAAGAGTCTTTTCGAAGCTCGCATTCTGGCTAGACAAGGTATATAATGCTCAGGCCTACAGTGACAATTACGTCAAGAAGTATCTCTTACAAATCATGTTCCACCCCTTTCGAATTACCCATAATGTAAAGGTCGATCAGTGCTGTATTAGGGAGTGGGGAATGGTGTGATATATGGATTATACCCTCTGTGATTCTTATAGTTTTAGATCAATGATTTATTGGCAGATAGAGCAAATACTAAAATATATAATTGTAGCCTAACAATCAATTGGAATACAGAGCAGTGGTTTTTTCAAAGCAGTATTACGCTAAAAAAATCGCTAAAACATGATAAGTTATATCAGGTTTGTTATATTTATCATAAGTTGTCGGTTAACACACATTTAGCTTGCTTATTTTTGGATTAAAAAAATTAAGAAAAAATCTATTTCATTACATCATATGACATATCTTAATTTAAGTATTCAACAAACTCATTTTCATTGAAGAAGAATAAATTTGTATTTTAGATTGCTTTAGTAGCACATGACATGATTTTATTGAATGATGTTGAAACCCCTGGTGAGATAGGAAGAAATAGTACAGAATGTTCAAATGTAATGTTTACATTGTGCTTCAAAATTGTATAAAATAAAGGTTGAAGCATATCTTAAGTTTATTTGTGTAGGTACTATTTTTAAAAAATTTATCAAATTTTAAAAAACAATGAGGCATTAGGCAACAGCACAGTTCTTAAACTTTAAATATTGCTAAATCTTATTAATCTAGTACAATAATAATTTATCCATTTTGCTCTGTAGGTAGAATGTAAATTGCTGTATGTACTGTACATTAACTCAAAATATTCAGACCAATTAAAAAAAATCACTGTAAATATAAAGATTTTTATCTTTCAAATCACACATAATAAATCATCGAACAAAAAAAGAAGTCAAATTCATAACACATAATAAGGTACAGAAAAAAGTATAAGGGAAACTTCTTAAATAATAGTGGTGAAATGGGAATGAACATTAGAATTCAAAGCATAGTTGGCTTAAATTTTAAAAGGCACAATATTATAGTTCAGTCTTTGAAAGCAGTTTCTAGTTTAGAATCTGTAACAGACTCTGCTTGCTTGTTATATTCAATTAAAGTGTCCGAAAATTCTTGATAAAGTTCTCGGATTTCATCATTATCCTGCAGTTCACTGGCAGCATCTAACAGAATGTCAATATAGGTATGTGGTAACCACACAGCAGGCGAATTGATACTGAGGGTGAATTTCAAATTGAAATCTTCCTTCCTCACTCCCAAGACAGCCTTGATGTACTTATGGACAAGAGTCAAGGCCTCTTCTAACATTCCATGGGTGATGTAGAGGCTTGCAAGTTCGGTGAAATTCCGCTTCTGGTAAGACAGTCGGAGCCAAGCCGGCAAAGCTGCCCCATGCACGAGAAGTTTATCGGTGACACACCTGTGAAGGTCACTCTGGTTCGGAGCCTCGTGCTCTTCGAGGTACTTCCTCAGGAGATGCCACGCTTGGGAATGGCTCTGCCTCATGGTATCATATGCGCCCACGCCATGTTTGAGGTACCTATCGCTGTCCAGATCGTCAGAAGTGCGGATGTCAGACAGCAGAGAGGAGCTGAGGCATTTGTAGGTGAGGGCCTCAAAGACAGGGACAAGTGAGAGTGAGAAAGATTTGGACAGGTGGATGGCAGCATCGTAGAGTCCGTCTTGGAGGAGCAAGCCTATGGTTTCTTCAGCGGTCAGATGGGAGACGGCGAAATTGGGCATGTTGCAGAACTTTTGAGCATGGAGGAGACGAGACTGGACTAAGATGTATTCCTTCTCAATATCTTCTAGACCAAGAACCTCCACTTTCACAGGTCGAGAGGAATGAAAGATTTCATCGCCATCTGCGTTGCGTTTGGGATTATTCTTGGAGTCACTTTCTGTTGATGCAGCAGGTTTCACAAGCCAGGCATACTGTGGCTCGGCCAAGTGTAAGCAGTTAATGACAGCTAAATAGCAAGATGCTTGTTTCTTCAGCCCTTTAAGACTCAGAACCTCTCTACCAAACCTCATTGCTAATTCATACATGACTGAGGCAGCTTTCCTGAATTTTTTGTGATGGAGATGCAAGGAGTACAAAATGCGGTAAAAGGATGTAGTGTGGCAAAGATCGGAGCACCTAGCTCGAGACTCCAGTATACTTATCACCTCTTCTTCATAAGCAAGATACGAGAGCTCAATTATTTTCTGAAATTGCTTCGATTCGCACAGTTTGACTACTAACTGGCGGAGGCAATCCTTACGCCTCGAGGAATCTGGATTTTTTATGAGGGTGGCAAAAGCCTCTTCACTCTGACCCAAGTTAAGATGGTGCTTAAACAACACAGAGTAAAATATAGGAATATGAGTATCGCCTTTTTCCAGTTCATTTAGAGCTGCTGTTGCCAGTTTAACAATACAGTCAGAAACCGAAAACTGCTCAAACAATTGAATTACACGCATATAAAAGGCACCAGTGACCGATGATCCTTGACCATAACGACCTTTCATAATTTTTTCACACAGAAGGGACTCAATCTTAATTTCTTTAGAAACATCAAGAAAAATCTTTGTAGCTTTCCATGAATCAGCAAGTATGAGATGGCTACATGCCACTAAAAAGTTTAAAAACTGCTTATTCTCTGTGCACCATTCTTGCAAAAGACGGTCATATTCTTGCAGGGGAACATGTTGGCACCGAGAAAACAGAAACTCTGGAAGTACCACATTATCTGCTAAAGGCCATAGAAGAGTAGCTGCTCCAGTAATTAGATTAGGGAAGAGGGATTCCCAATCACCAAGGGTTGGCGTAGATAAGTGATTATTTTCCATAATTTTTCTAGCCTTGGCTCCACCGCTCTCTTGAAAAAATAGATGGCTGATGGTCTGTCTTCCTTTCATACGAGTGAGATCATCATTTGTGAATTCTGGTAGTTCAAGCAGACAAAACTGCTTAAATGCTGCATCCTGGATTGAAGGGGATACAGGTTTACATTCACATTGGGTGCACCAGAGAAGTATGTAGTAGGATCTTAACAACCTATCTGTTTTAGGTATGATAGTTGAATGGGTTATGAAATTATATAGCTGCTCATACTCCACACAGTCAGAGTGTGAAAGTACCATTTCAAACAACAGTAGGTCCCTGCAAAACTCAAATCTTTGCTTTGCGAAATGGGATAGACCAGCACATAAGGCCCCTACACCAGAAGAGCTATTCCCAAAATTTGAGTATTTTCTTAAGGAGTCATCAAATTCTTTTTCTTCATTGGAAAGGTCAAATTTCTCTGTTAAATACTCAAGACAGGCAACTACTTCTGCATTTGAAGGCATATTTGACTGAAGACTTTTATAGAAATCACTCTCGGACTTTAAATCCAGTGATTCACATAGTTTTGATGCATAGTTGGTTGGGGACGACTGATTAAAAAGTTTATCTTCAAAACGCATAAGCACTTTGTTATCAATACTTTTGCGAACTATATCTATACACGTAAGTACTGCTTTGAGACCTCGATACATTTTCATTTCATTGTTATCCAGTACACCAATGAGAAAAGAGGATGCCCTTAATTCTGGAGTAGTAACAACTTCAAGGGGATCACAGGGACATACCAGTGAGTAGAAGTTCTTCTTTATCACGATGACACAACCAGTGTTTGGATCGGAAGCTATTCCCAGAGGTTTCATGCCCACTTCATGGTATTGTATGCAGTACGAGAAAAAGCGATCCCAGCACTCAGCTGAAATGTCCATGTATCCTTCGTCCAGGTTATCAGTATTTCCAGTTTTCATCAAGATTTCTGTTTCGACAGCTTCGATGACACGGTTCTTCAAGTTTTCTATTTTCAGGGGAACACTGGAAGATATACTCATATTTTTAGCTGAGCTATAAATACTGATAGCTTTTGTTATAGTTGAAGGTAAGAATCGTCCGACTTTGAAGATTTCTTTCAGATAAGCATCTTGGGGGCTACGTCCACAATCTATGGTGCGGGAAAATTGGGGCTCCAGATTTACAGGTATCCAAGATGGCTGTTGCTTTGATTCCCAGCTACCATCCAAGAATGCAGCCAGGACAATGGGCTGGTTGTCGCAACTGAGCCAAAGTGACCAGACACGATTCTTAGATATAGAAAAGTCGACCAAATCATAGGAATCTTGAAATAATGTAGAACTCAGTTGTAGCTTGCATTGATCTGATGAAAGGTCTGGATTAAAGATGTAAAATACCTTTTGTTGTGGCATCGGAATGTAGACACCCAAGTAAAATTCCCCGTTGTCATCCAGTTCAGATATTCTGAGGTGGCACTGATGTGAAGTGAAGTTCAAATTTCCACCAGTCAATCGTCTCTCCGAACTGTGATTAAGCACTGAATCAACTAATATGCATTCTTGTTTCTTACTGGACCAAACTCGCAGCTGTAAATCGCTGAACAGAGCAAACACCAACACATCTGATCCTTTCTTGTGACAAACAATACTCAATGCTATTTCTACCTTCGTGCTCCGAATCGAAGTAAAAAGGCGGAACAAAGCTCCACTCTTCATCAGCTCTGTCGAGGTGATTTCAACTCCATTCTTCTCAGACATGACAACCATGAGCACTGATCCTGCACTGTTGGCCAGTACAAATGTGGCATTTCCATCGACGTTCAGCCAAGAGCATGCAGTGTGCGGAACAGGGATGCCAAGCGAGACATTATTTAGCACAAAGTAGCAGCTTCTGTTGCGAAGCGTCTCGAAAGAGGCGTCGAAAAACACAGATGGGACGACCAGTTCCTGGCTAGCGCTGCGAACGACATCCCTTTCGAAGATCTTCGGATGAGGAAAAACCAGTTTGTGGATGGCAGACACAGTCGGGACCAGAAGCACGACCTTATCCCTGTATTCGTGTATGCTGACTCCGCGCAGAATGGGCGTGTTTTGGAATCGCAGTCGGAGGTGGTTGTTCTTGAGGGTGATGTCGAGGGAGATTTCAACAAGTTCAATGACATCGTGGTTGGTACGCCAGTAGATAAATCTGTTGCTACACAGTGATTTGGGATCTCCACTGTTGTTGTAGCTGAAACTACCAGCACACTCGGGCAATTTGATGTCTTGGAGAGTGCTTTGGGATGCACCGGCATTTATAGTCACATCGTTCCAACGATCAACGCTCTCCGAATGGGGCGTGATTTCCCGAAAAATTATCGCGTTCATGGTTATAAAACTCAAGGCAGTTTTTATTTAAACACAGAGATCATTACCTGGCAAGATAATATGTAATAGTTCAATATTATTACTTAAAATTGAGTTCCCGCTTCAGTTTAGTGTGGCAAGACGAGAATTTTGATTTTCATAATTTTTAAAAAGTTACGGTTAAGACTAGTATGTTCAAATCTATTATTTTTCAGTTTTTAAATAAATTTAATTTGTTTTAACAAAATTCTATTAGCCTGAAATTTATTGATGCGCTTCAGATATTGTTTTCCTATCAAAAAACAATATAAATATATATTTATTTTTCAAACAATAGAAAAAAGTGGCAATAATCATGATCTAAACAAGTAGCTAATTGGTTACAAACCAGCTTTGAGGCTGTTCCGGTGGTGCAATCATTAAGATACTAGCCTTTGGAGCTGCTAGGGTCGGGCTCGAATCTTGGTCAGGCATAAATGTTTGTGACCGCCAATAAATGTTGTTATTTGTTATTTTTCTATGTGTTTGCCTTGTCCTTTCTTTGTATGTCTCTTTTTCTTGTAAAAAAAACTCTTAATGTGTCTGTCCCACATCCATACGAAAGCTTATAAGCTGTCAAGCTGGAATACATATATATATACCTACCATTGAGTTTGTGGGAATTTTTGTTTGATTTGACATTTTATTCTGATTTTATCCCTAAATTTGACATAAAACCACAAATACTATCTTGGTGTACCTGAATCCAATTACGTGTTGTTGCACAAGTGATTTACCAAAACGTGCCATGGGCGGGAGCTTAAATGCCCCGTGTGCCACAAAACTAATCATTAATGAATATAATGCTTTCGATAACGCCTTGAATTATCTTTAGCAATCAAGAATTTAGGATTGTCAATTCTCAATTTGAACCAACAGCTGATTTGAACTACAGATACAGTACAAAAAAAAAGATAAATTAAAATATAAATTTGAAGTATTTTAATAGTACTCTCTTTATTCTGAAAATTCCCAACCCAAAAGTGTTTCAAAAAATCTTTTCCTTTATTAAAAATCTTTGGGGAAGGAGGATTTTGAAAGAAGTGTACATTTAACCGAATTGTGGATAATATTGACTTTAAATTGAATTTTCATACTGTTTTTCCCTTTTTGTTGAAAATGGGAGTTATAACTTTGTACGATTTATTTAAGGACAGTTCGAAAACTACTTTTAATGTAGCTTTTTATAACTTTGAAAAGAAAGAAACTATGGATTTTAACCAGGTAAACAGCAGTATCAGTGATATTGTTAAAGTTTTAAAAATGGAAATTCCTGTGCATTCTGTCATTGGGTGTCTTGTGAGACCTAGTGTAGCACTCCCAGCTCTTATTTTAGGGTAAGTGAAATGTTATTCAAGCTTTTAGTGACTAAAAATCTCACAAATATAGAAATTACCATTTGAAGAAATTTATATGTTTCTTGTAGAATTTCGAAGATATCTTCTCCTTTTATCTTTCTGGACATCTCTGATCCAGTTTCTTCATTGAAAAGTCTGCAAAAGTATGCTTCGGTTGGATATTTGCTTGTCGATGAAGCACTGTTAAAAGTAATTTTCAATTTTATTACATTTTATTTACTAAGTTTTGTGAAAAATTTCTCTTAACTTACTACAAATTCTACTTTAATTATATACATATGAATAATATTTTATTATACAAATGAAAAATGCTGACAACTGATAAATAACTATATCATAATTTTGTCAGCTACTTTCTATCTACTATGTATAACCGCAAGATTATGACTCGCTTTTTATATAAGGAAAATATATTTTTATTTTACAAAGCTTTACCTTTCTTGTTTTTTTTCTCATGCTAACATTAATTTCTATTTATGAATCATCATTTCTCTAGCCCACCCTAATTTGTCAGCAGATACAATGGAAGAGAAAAAATGTTTAATAAATAACCCATTAGCAAAGTAGGTTGCTAAAAGAGGTTTCGTAGAAAGAGAGAAGTAGCGATTCATGGAAATTTTAACTGAGTACTTACAAACTGGTTGTCTAAACATTTTATTTGAAAAAAATACTGACTGTAATATATTACTATAGTGTAATTTTTTTTTTTTTGTATATTATTGCCACTTTGCAAGAAGAGTATTAATCACAATAAAACTTTATTTTTGCCCAAGGGTCATTCCACGTGAAATCACCCAATGAGTGTTGCCGACTAGTCACCGATTTTTTTCAAAAAATTACCACTTAAACTTGTTGTGGAGAAACCCTCAAATATCAATTTTTAGCGCATTTTGTCGATTATTTGCTGAGATACGGATTTTTGAAAAATGGTCATTTTTGACGAATTTCGGCCATCTTGGATTTAACACTGTGCACTAAAACTTCAATAACTTGAGAACTAATTGGTCAAATTTAACAATTTTGGTGTCCATTTGAAGCTATTTATATGAGAAACATAAATCTAGCGTTTAAAAGAAGTTTTAAAATTTTTTTACTAAAGTTTTAGAAGGAAAATTTAAAAACTCAGTGTTAAAATTTTAAAAATTTCAATAGGTTGTAAAAAAAATAGGTATATTTTTTTTCCTTCGTAACTTGGTGAAAACATTAATCAATATCTGTTCTTTAAGTACAAAAAAAATTGGAGAGGTAAAATTTCTTAAAAGCTAGAAAAGAATTTTTTTGTAACCCGTGATATTGAGCGCTACGACTGCAATAAATTGAGAAATAATTCTTCAAATGTCACAATTTTTGTGTCGTTTTGAAGCTAATTATATGAGAAATATAAATCCAGTGTAAAAAAGGTTAAAAAAATGTTTTATTATAATTTTAGAAGGAAATCGTAAAAAAAAACTCCGTTAAAATTTTTCTAAATTCAATATGCTTTGAAAATATATACCCATTTTTTTTCCACCTGAAAATTGGTGAAAACATTAATCAATATGTGTACTTTAAGTAGAAAAAAAAATCAGAGAGGTAAAATTTCTTAAAAACTAGAAAAGAATTTTTTTGTAACCCATGATATTGAGTTACAAAACTCACAGATGTAGGAATATGCCAATGAAAATGTTTCTAAAAAGTAATATTTTCATTATCATGTTAAGTTAACTTGATTTTAAGCACTAAAAAGGTTTTTATAATACTAAAAGTGTAATTCGATCCAATAATTTTACGTAAATTGAATCTCACATTCCTGTCCTATAAGTTTTCATTTCCCTTACCCTGTGTTTTGCATGAAGTAGAATAAAGTCTTTAATCCACATGGTAAGTTATTAAGGAAAAAAGCTTTGAACATCTGCCTAATTTCTTTAATACCTATGACCACAGGAAATTAAATCATTCAACAAAACCTCAAAAATCAAAACAAGTCATCACTAAACCATGTCATTTTTCAGTAATAAAAACAAACAATCCATAGGCAAAAGGTGCAGGGATTGTTTATATTAAGTAATGCAGAAATGAAGTTTGTTTTTTGTAAGAGGCACTTTTAACTCTTTTGATATACTATTTGTCACTAAACTGCTTTGCCAACTGTGAAAATTCTGAAACTGTATTACACACTATTATTTAGCTCTCCTTTGTTAGATTGTTAAATGCTGAGAACATACAATATCACCCCTGATGAAACCAAGTCAATTGAACACTTGTTTGAAAACTTCAGGGAGGAATAAATTATTTCTTCTCAATGTTAAAAATGGCATGTACCTAGATCTCATTTGCCAGTACTAAAAATTATTTTTTAGAAAGTTTTCAGGGTCATATATTCCTACATCTGTGAGTTTTGTAACTCAATATCATGGGTTACAAAAAAATTCTTTTCTAGATTTTAAGAAATTTTACCTCTCTGATTTTTTTTGTACTTAAAGTACATATATTGATTAATGTTTTCACCAATTTTCAGGTGGGAAAAAATGGGTACATATTTTTTAAGCATATTGAATTTAGAAAAATTTTAACGGAGTTTTTTTTTTACAATTTCCTTCTAAAAGTATAATAAAATATTTTAAACCTTTTTTAAACACTGGATTTATGTTTCTCATATAATTAGCTTCAAAACGACACAAAAATTGTGACATTTGAAGAATTATTTCTCAATTTATTGCAGCCGTAGCGCTCAATATCACGGGTTACAAAAAAAATCTTTTCTAGCTTTTAAGAAATTTTACCTCTCCAATTTTTTTTGTACTTAAAGAAAACATATTGATTGATGTTTTCACCAAGTTGCGAAGAAAAAAAAATATACCTATTTTTTTTACAGCCTATTGAAATTTTTAAAATTTTAACACTGATTTTTTAAATTTTCCTTCTAAAACTTTAGTTAAAAAAATTAAAACTTCTTTTAAACGCTAGATTTATGTTTCTTATATAAATAGCTTCAAATGGACACCAAAATTGTTAAATTTGACCAATTAGTTCTCAAGTTATTGAAGTTTTAGTGCACAGTGTTAAATCCAAGATGGCCGAAATTCGTCAAAAATGACCATTTTTCAAAAATCCGTATCTCAGCAAATAATCGACAAAATGCGCTAAAAATTGATATTTGAGGGTTTCTCCACAACAAGTTTAAGTGGTAATTTTTTGAAAAAAATCGGTGACTAGTCGGCAACAAATTTTCTTAAATTTGGGTGATTTCACGTGGAATGACCCCCAATAGAAAATATTAAAGTTTACTTTTATACTGCTATCTGTGTTGTTTTTAAAATAATCATCTCTTTTATGTTCTTTTTTAATCTAGGACTTCAAAGAAAAACTGTGTGTTTGTTGGTCAGAAAAACGTACTGTATTTTCAAACAATTTTTCCCCGTTAATTCTTTTAAAATCTGTTGACTGTACCATTGAAGATTGCCTAGCTTCGAAGCTTTATCCGGATTTTTCCAGATATGTGCATAAGCTATCCTATATCATTCAAACATCTGGAACTACTGGAACACCTAAAATTGTGCAGGTACCTCACCAATGTATTGTGCCAAATATTATAGATCTTGGGTAAATATGTTTCTTAAACTTTTACCGCTTTTTCTAACACATTTTTAGTTAATGAAATGTATAAAATTAGGATAAAAATTTAATTTACTTATCAAATCATATACTGTAACGTTTTTGTAATTGTAATTTATATTTTTTATAAGCTATTTATTTGCAGATTTCACATTGATACATTAACATTCCTATATCACCTCTATGTAATTTAGATGCAGCTTCGCTGGTACTATAACGTTTAAAATTTTCCCTCCAGAAGTACACATATGCGTGGGCCTTTGTAGAATTCACTTCACAACTTCATTTTACAATTTTTCTTAATTCTAACTTTTCTTTTATAATCTAAAATAATTGCTTTCAAAATTACTTGCAAAACATACTTTCATTGTGTTTTTTTTTATATTTTATGTAGCATGAATAATAAAATAAAACATACTCAAGTAAGTTTTTTTTTAATTTAAAAATAATAAATAAATTATTTTAATAATTTGTAATAATTATTAATTTTTTGTTTAGTTTCATACTTTGTGAATGCATGTTCTTAATTTGAATGTTGTTGTGATTAATATAAATTAATATCAATTTTGATGTTTGCTATTTTGCTTTAAATATTCTTAAAAAGCAGGATATTTCACAGGAGTAAAGCAAATGCAAAAATAAAGGATTTTAGAGCTTCTTGAATGAGCAAATTTATACTGTACAGCTGCTTACTTAAATTCTCTGGTTAATCGGCTGTTATTCATCAGAAAAAAACATGTTTAAGTGTTTAAGATAACAACATTCTCGACATTAACCAAAATTTGATTAAGGGATCATATTAAAATTATTACTAACTTAATTATATATATACTATTACTATATTATTAATCGTGTTTTTTTTACTCTTAGCAAAAGATTCAACATAAATTCTGACGATGTGCTGCTAATGTGCTCACCTCTTAGCTTTGACCCTAGTATAGTTGAAATTTTTCTTGCAATTGTGTCTGGATGTACTTTAGTGATTGTACCAAATCAAATGAAGTGCTTGACTAAAAGACTTTGTGATGTCATTGTTGATAGCAAAGTGACAGTGATTCAAGTATGTATATTTTGTGTAAAGTATATATTAATGTAATTTTTTTCTTTAGAAAAATTGCTTTTTTAAGCGTATAATATATATTTAGTTTTACTATAGAAAATATAATATGGCTAAGTACAGAGGTAAATAATTTTTTCTATTGGTCAAATCGTGATTCTTGTTTGTGTTTAATATAAAATAAAATTACACAAAATCAGTCAGCTGAATTGTTAAGGAAGTTTCTCTATTTTTTTAATCCAAGAGGCTATAATTATTTTAATTTTCCCATTTTTCATTACGTTTCATCAATCTGTGTACAGAAACATTAGATCGCAATAAGTTTATAAGTATGACACACCTGTTTACTTTCCAATTACAGTACAGTCCCTATTATCCGAGCCCCGATTATCCGATTTTCCGCTTTAACCGAGCTTTGAAATATTTCTAGGATTTTTCCGGCGACTACCGAAAAATATTCTGAACAGAACATGATCTCACAAACCTTCAGGGAAAGAAATCCAACAATAATTTCCCCTTTACCTTTCTTACATTGCTGCCGAGAAACGCCAAAATAACATAAAACAAAAAACAATTAAAGACTTTTTTAAGTGAAAGAACTATTTCAATGTCCTGATGCATATGAATTGCGCGTAGTGTGTATAACATTTGTACTTGTTAAAATATACACTTAGACATACAGAATTGTTTTATTTAAATTTTTCGCTTTAACCGAGTTTTTCGGTCATCCGAGTTAGTCTCGGTCCACATTAACTCGGATAATCGGGGTTCTACTGTAAACTGAAATTGTGTTTGACTCAAAGGGATATGTTTATTTTGGTTAATTTATGTTATAATTTATCGATTATGCTATAGCCTTTATTTATTTGTTTAAGCTTTTTATTTGTCTTTAATCTATTCAATTTTTTGTTTTCTCATAGGCTACACCATCTCTTTTTAAAAGCTTCAGTGAAAACTTTATTAAAAACACTTTATTATCAAAGGAATCCAAATTACGTGTTCTTGCATTTGGTGGTGAAGTTTGCCCTTCTTTGAACAAATTGAGGATGTGGAAATCTTCAGAAAATCAAACTCTGCTTTTTAATTTATATGGAGTGACAGAAGTTTCATGTTGGGCCACTTGCTATCATATCGATTTAAAAGAGTAAGCATTATCTTCATTTTTAAAAAATAAAATTCATTCAATTTAATCAAATTAGTTATCCACTTGGGAATTTTACTTATTAGAACAGGATTTTAAAAAAAATCTATAGGTTGCAAACTGGCTCTTGATTCGGTTTTAGGAGATCAGTGACTATATTAAACATGTTTATATTTTGATGCTATGACTACCTTTTGCACAATCAAAGAACAGTGTTCCTTTTGAATTAAGTGTTCCGTATTGGTACAATGAAATTGCACAAAATGTAATTACTTGATTATTTATTGACAAATCTACACTAACTTCCCTGAAATCCTCCTATAACCTTTATGTTTAAATTTATCTATCTATTCTGAGACTTATCAATGGCAAACTTATTAATAAAGACCTCATGTAAAAGCATAGTTGTATTTGTCACAATATAAATACTGCATTTTAACTTTTGAATAAAGTACCAAATTTTCTTTCCTGAAAAAATTGATGCTATACCCTGCGCCCTATTTACAAATAAATCACTTTAAAATCATATTTTGGTGGTGTAATAGTAGATGCTTATAAACTATTTTAATTTCTCCATTTATCTGTCATTGCTGAAGGGGTAAAAGATTGGTTGGATGAAAAAGTGGTAAAATGAATAGGACAATAAGAAAACTATCAACTATTGTCCTATTCATTTTGAATAACCCTGTACTATGAATGAAATCGATCACGCAGTTGCAATTCGGCATGTTCCAAAACTTGGTTCAAAACAATAAAAAGTTTAAACTTGATTACATTTCTTTCAGTTAGTTAGTGCGACTGATGCACTGTTTTTTTTTTTTTTTTAATTCCCATTCTTATTGTAAATAATTTATTTGTTTTATTCATACCTATTAAATAGGATGCTCTTAAAAAGATACATAACTTATTTTCCATGACTAATTAGTAATGCATGTAAATTTCATTGCACCTACATTGTTTAGCATGACTTAAAATATCCTATTGAATTTAACATAATTAGTTAATTTGTGTATTTCAGTGGAACCTCATCAGATATGCTTTTGGGAGACCCTCTTTTAGAAACAAATATTGAATTAAATGAAAAGGGAGAAGTTTTGATTGGTTTGTAAATTTTGTAATTTTTTTTTTATTTGTGTGTGAGTTTGTGAAGATAGAATTGTTATTAATCTATTTTAATTTCTGTAAAGATATGCATTAAAAATGCCGAAATTAATATATCTTTCTATTTTATATTATAAGTTTTGTGATTTATCATGCCAAATTTTTGAAAATAATGTTTATATTGGGTGTTGGTGAAAAGAGCAGATTAAATATTTGAAACAAGGAACATTTGTTTCTTCGAAACAGCAGAAATGTCCTATATCAGACTTGAGGTTTAGTTTTAAAGCAGTATGGGTTTGTTACATTATATGATTTTAGAAGCCTAGATGTAAGATTTTGCTTTTATAAACTACAGACTTTTTTGCTTGTTTAAATGTTGATTGTTCTTAAGTGTTTTTTTATATATATATTGATAGGTGGAAACAAAAGATGGTGTCTTGTAGATGATGAGAGTTGGCCACAAGTTGAGGTGCAATTTATGAGAAGAACCGGGGATTTCGCAATCAAGACTGCTCATGGACTTCATTTTCTTGGAAGGAAGGATAAAATTATCAAATACAATGGCCAAAAGTTATTCTTGCAAAACATAAGTGACTTACTTGAGAGTATGCCTGAAATAGTAGATCACTATGTCTATTTCTATCAGCAATATTCTAAACTTGTTTTGTTTGTTGTGTACGAAGTGTATGTGAATGTTTATACTGAAGGCAGAGATAAAATAATTGAAGCACTTCGTCTTTCGATATCAAATTTGCCAGCTGTTGAAGTTGTCACAGTGCCATTTATTCCTTTAACTAAAAATGGTGAGTGTGCAATTTTATAAATATGCCTAAATTTATGTACTTAGGATATATTGTACTTATTTGATGTAAATATACTTTTAATGTACATTGGGTTCAGTATTATTATAACATTACAATAAACTTCCATGCCTTCTTTTTTAAACCAGGTATGTCTAAAACTACACGGCTTTGAATTAACACTTAATAAATCAATACATTTAAAGGTTAACCTATTACCATTAAGATAATTTCCATAACTACCTAAAAAGTTCTATGAAAGCTAACTTTGTTGTACTATTTTCTCAAAAACTTTATTATGGCATCGGATAGGTACTTTGAACTAGTGTACCAAGTTTGAACTCTGTAGCTTTTTAGTTCAAACTGTTGGTTTAAGGCAGATGGACAGACAGACCATTGTTCAAATGATGCCCATTGTAATATTTTCATTACCTTATATTTCATATTAGGGATCATTGTTAGGTTAAAAAAATATATGAATATTTAGCTTTGTTTACTTTTTCATGAAATGTGAATGAGAGAAATCAAATATATTGTAGTTTTACACAATAGAAATGAGACGCATTTAGATATGGCATTGCACATATATTTGCTTATAGCTGCAAAGTTATGCATAAGAAAGTAAAGTTCTTATCCAGTTAATGCTAATAAATTTTTTAGAATTATAATTTCTAAATGGATGTAGCAATAGTTTAATGCTATGCATTTTACTTTTTTCATAACAAGTTTTGGCTTTTTTAGGAAAAGCTGATTGTGTAAAAATGCTCGAGTTTTCTAAGTTAAAAGAGTTAGAAACTCAGAATTCACTTGAAACTAACTACTTGGATGTAATTACAGTTTTATGGAAGGTAAATACATTATTTTATATAACACTTAAATCTTAATGACATTTTGGTGCCTATTTTTTATGATTCTAATAATTAATTAGTTTTTAAACAGAACAGTCATCAAAATCATCTTAAATGAAAGGTTAAAATTTATTAATATGTGTGTGTATATATATATTAAACCGTCTCTATTAGTTCTGTTGTGCTCTAGTATGACTAAAATCTATGAAAACTGTATCAAAACCATCGGACTGCAGTTCATTTTGAAAACAATTCTTCAACTGGTATTTTGTTCTTTATCATTTTTTGTCCAAAGTTAGATTTTTTGTTTTATCCTCTGTAGATGTTGGATTATTCTGCTGCCATGTGTATAAAGTATTTTTAAAGATATTTTAGTATATTTTAACTACTCATATATCAGCTGTTCAAAGTTATGATTACTTTCTGCAGTAGCGCTTGTGCAGCTCTTAAACTCAACCAAAACTGATATTTCAAAGAGTAACCTTTTTAAAATTATGTTTTTCATTATGATTATTTTTTCAGAGCTTTACAAAAGTTTCAACTATATCAGAAGATGACAATTTTATCATGAGTGGTGGAGACTCTTTCTCTGCTGTTTATTTTGCATGTGATATTAAGTGGAAATTGCAGATATTCTCGCCTGAGCTGGTAGAAAAACTTTTAAATTATTCCTTTAAAGACTTTGTTAAACACATTGAAGAGTGTTTAACTGAAAAAAATACATCAAAACCTTGTGAAAACTTCCATGCTTTAGTAAGTAGGAACTGTCAAGGGCCTGTTTTTAAAAAAGCATGTTTAGAGAAGTCTGAATGTTATGAAACAGCAACTAGAAGAGGCTATTCTCTAATGTGTGTTCATTCAAAGGAAGGTATTTCGTGTAGAAAGGAAGAGAAATGTGTAAAAAATACTAGCATCTGCTTGCAACTCAATGGTACGTTTGATTTAAAGAAATGTGTGGATGCTTCTCCATGTGTTTCCTATTTCTTTCAGTAAGTAAAAAATTTGAAGTTTTATGTTTTAAAATAACTCCTAAATTATACAATAATTGATAAAATCCCCGCAAAGTTTTAGAAATCAAAAATTTTAAATATTGATTGTATTTAGAACTTTTTTATTATTAACAGAAAAATCTTCATTTAGCCTCTTATTCTCTGCACTAGTCTCATTTCTTCTTTTAACTTTTACTAAATTATAATGTTTTACTACGCACTACAATTTTTTTTTTTTTTGCATTGTACAAATGCAAATGACAAGGAAAGTTTATAACAAAGAAAGTGATTTGTTATGTGATCATGAAACTAGATTTTTAAATTCTAAAGTAATACCATTGCGAAGTTTTAAAGTTAGGTAATTTTTACAACTTCAATAAACTAGTGAATTCTTGTGATAATATTTAATTATATTAATATAAATAATTATATATCTATTCTAATATTAATTATATTAATCTGTCTATTCTAATAATTAATTATATTAATATATCTATTCTTTCAGATCTGATAAATTGTTAGCTTTTATTGGGTCGCATTCAGGATTATTCAGTTGCATAAATGTGAATGCAAAAGAATTGGAATGGACAACAAAATTGCCAGATAGAATAGAATCTTCTGCTACTACAACTTTTTGTGGCAAATATGTACTTGTGGGTAATAATATATTAATCCCTTAAAAGTTATGATGTTTACTTTGATTTACTTGATGACACAAAACAAGTTAAATTATTTTTTGATGGAAAAAATTGAGTTGGTAAGCTTTTCATACAGATTATATACGAAAAGATGAGTATAAGCGATTATAATCGTATGTATATATACATATACATACGATTTAACTTTTTGTTGTGCAAATCAAAATGTTGGTGGATCCCTTCCTACAATACCTGTATCAAAAAAGCTAACAAAAATAAATTTTTTCCAAAAAGTGATTAAACTTGTTTTGCACTTGAGCTCTTCAGTAATTAGTGTTTGAATAGGAAAAATATGCCTAGTTATAGTACTATATTCCATTAACCAATAGACTACTAAACTACTCCTTGGCGCAACAGCTCATTACTATGCCAAGGCCTGCTGTGTCCATTTCAGCTTTCGTGACATAGGGCTCTGGGGTGCTAGGCATATGTCCCGTAAGGTGGTCAGCCTCACGCAGAACACCCAGTGTTAAGTTCCCAAGTGCTTGGTACCCATTTTATCGACCCATTCAAGGGATGAGTCGTCCTCGCCCTATTTAGGATTCTATTCTGGACCTGTGGTGTGGCAATGCAAAGCACTACCACTAAGCCACTGGACCTCTTACCAATAGAGCATTTTTGTTAGTTATTACACTGATATTTCATCTCTAATTTTGATTCTGTAAGTTGACCTTCAATAGGCATGTTTCATGTCTTGAGTGGCAAGTGTTCAGCAAGAATGAAAATAAAGTTTCAGTTGGCTATTCAATGTAGTGAGCGGAGACAGTGCCTTGCATCTTGTAGAATCCAGGATTAAAAGCAGGAATTGTCTATGTCACATGAAACAAGCCAACAGTTCTCATTTACAATATCTTAATAAATTCACATTGTCTAGAGAGCAGTACAAATTCTTGAGTGCATATTTTACTGTAAAGTTAAGAAAAGAACCAAATTTCAACATGACTTGGCTTTTGATTTAAATGAATAAATTGACTTGATGTAATTAAGTAAATTTATTCATTTCCGCCAATTTCTTTACTGTATGTATTTAAAAAATTTGTTTTAGGTTGCTATGATTGTTATTTGTACTGCATGGAAATTGAAACTGGAATTATAAAATGGAAATTGGAGACAGGTGGAGAAATAAAAAGTTCACCCTTAGTATCACCTGAAAACATTGCGTATTTTGGTTCCCGAGATAAATATTTATATGCTGTTCAAACTCTTGTAAGTAGTACTTATTATTTTTTTAATTAAAACATTTTCTTTTATAAAGTAATTTAACCCAATTAGAGTCAAATTCGTTTACATTGACAACTCACTAATGTTATAATACCTTGCTTATAATGGACAATATTTATTTAACTTCTCAGTTATAATGCTAAAAACATACCATTTTATTGTATCCATAATGCCTTTTAAAAAAAAATTAAAAAATTGTTTTTCCTATTTTAATTTGATTTTACATGCCAAATGCAGGGTTTGTATGCCTCCTAAAATTCCTGAAAAGCTGCTGAATTTCATTATTTTTTTCAAAGGACCCTTTAACTCCTGAAATTTGTGTCGCATCTCCTGATGTTTTTCTTCCTCTCCTGAAAAGATTTACTTATGCTATCGTTTTTCTCCTTTCTCAGCTGTTTTCTCCCGTACTTTATTTGTACAAGTCTTCTGGGTATGTGCAGTAGAAAATAGAGTTCGGACATTGTGACAATAGTTAATGTCCCAGAATACACCACAAAACTGTAGAGATTTTTTTTTTTAAGTTTCATCATTTGAAGTGTGGTGAAGTCACTAGACTAATGCAATAATAAACAAACATATTCAAATTTATTCCCTGTTACCTCCTGAATTTACACTGCGACACTCCTGAAAAACTCCTTAGAAACTCCCGAGTTTCACTATCATAGCATTGATAGAGTCTGAACCCTGCAAATGTTGTAAAAAGTCACCAAATTTGAAATTTATTTCCTACCTAAAAGTTATAGACTGAAGATAATTTTAAACTACTACTAATAGCACAGAGGGTTAAAATTTATTTTACTGTTGTCTACAGTCAAAAAATGTCATTTTATGACTTTCAATGAATAATATGAGTCATTCTATGTATTTTGCATGATTTACTACTTTTACCTTAATATTCAACAATTGTTTTTAATGTCATAAATCTTGTGGTCCCTTAAATGACGCTTTAACCAGGTGATACTGTATATATATATTTTTTATTAAGCCAAATGCTTTTAAAGAGTTTTCATAAAATTTATTTTAAACTATTTTTTCAGAGTGGTCAACTAGTTTGGAAGCAAATGATATCAAACGGAAGTATTTTTTCATCGCCTGCTTTGTGCTCTGAAAACAAATATGTAGCAGCTTCTACATTGGATGGTGTGCTTGCAGTTTTAAAAAAGGTTTGTGTTCATTATTCAAGTAATTTACCATTTTCCAAAAAAATATATTTATTATTGATAATTGATTTAATTGAATCATTTTTGTTCCAGAATATAATTAGAAGAATAAATTTTATGTGAATTTAAAAATATATATTTTGTTAGGGTTTAATTCAGTTTCTGGCCTTCCTGAATTCTGATTTCATGATTTCCAAAATTCATCTATAATAATAAAAATGAAGTTTTGTATGTATGTATGTGTGTGTGTGTCCTATAGATTCACAAACTAGACATTTGTTTGACTCGTAACTTGGCACAAATGCGTAGTTCATACTTGAGTTACAAAATAAGAACTTTCAGAGCTCAAAATGTTCTATTTTTAGAGAAAATTCGAATTTTCTGAAAAAACTACACCACTTTGGCTCAAATCCGATCATTTTTTTACTTTCCTGATGCCATCTGCAGAAAAAAATAAAAAAAACTTTCAACGAAAATAAATAAAATTGAAAATGTTTATTTTTGTGTTGCCATTACTTTCAGAAACTAAATTCATCATTTGAAAATAATTGATCTGTTTCAAGTGACGTATTTCTTACCAGTCTTATTCGAGGATTTATTGTGGGTTTAGTTGATGATTTTTTCATTGATGGTTCTGTTGATTGCAAATAGCAATAAATGCATAGTTATAGTGGCTAGAAGAGGTAGTGTATAAAGCGCAAACAAAAACCGGATCCCTTGAACGTTACATCCGCTTGGAGCGCTGCGATCTGCAGCGACGCTACTTACTTCGTTTCGTTTTCGTTAGTCTCTACTCTCTTCTCTTGCTTCGCGTCTTGAAAATTCAAAGTTATCGACGATATTTGTGTGTTTTTTTGTTGCATTTTTAATGTTTTTGTGGTGAGGTAAACATGCCTCCACGATCGAAATATAAGGACAGGACTTGTTATGTGCCTGAGTGCTCGACAAATTACAATAGTTCGAGAAAGAAGGGCGAAAAACTTACTTTGTTTGGAGCACCAGTAAATGACGAGTTACGGGCAAAATGGGCTAGGAAAATTCCTAGGTCTGATCGGGTCTTCGATGAAAAAAGTTGTGTTTGCGAAAAGCACTTCGACGAACAGTTTATTTCTCGTGATTTTGTTCATAAAATCAACGGTGAAGAAGTAAGAATCCCTCGGCAACGACCAGTTTTAACAGATGATGCAATTCCTACTATATTCCCTAATTTGCCTAAGTACTTTTCCTCTGTGCCCAAGAAAAGGAAAATTCCCCAAAGAGTTCCACAGCCTCCTTTAGCAAAGAAGAAAAAAAATGAATACCAGATGAACATAAATGAGTTGAAAGACATAAATTTGCCATCCCATTGGAGTAAAATCTTTTTCAAAGGTAATGCAACTACTATAGGTTATGCGTTGTACAATGAAGATTCCATAAAAGACTTAAAACCCAACAAATTTGTTCTAATTAAGCAAGAAAAAGACAAGCTGTATTATTCTACAACTGTGAATGATGTTCTTTTAAAAAGTAATATTTTGCTAGACTCTGTATCTGCACTAACAAATGTTCTTCGTGACCTTGATGCATCCCTTGATTGTATAGGAGCTGGAGATGTACTTGAGTTTGAGAAGGTATTGGTTCCTAATGAACTATTTACTGCTAAAACAACATTTAATTCCTTAAAAATATCTCGTGACATTTATCGAAGCAAGTTTTGTTCTGGAACTGTTAGCAAAGGAAGTCGATGCCTCCGGTGCAGATGTTTAAGGTGTGGTCTCTTAAATAAAATAAGAAGATCAAGATCAAAACCCCATAAACCTGTCCGAAACAATGCAAGAAAATTAAAAGCAAGAGTCAAGTCCAACAAACTTTTGCAGCAACGGATAATAAAATTAAAAGCCCTTGCATCTAAGCCCAAAACAAAGAACTTCAACATTCAGACTCTTCCAGCAAAACAAAGATTGGCTGTTGCGGAATGTATTAAACTATCAAAGCGCAAATCTTCAAAAGGCATGATATATGACAAGCAGTGGGTTCTGGAAGCCATAATTATGAAGATGAAAAGCCCACGACTTTATCAGCACCTGAGGTTAAATAAAATTCTTCCATTACCTAGCAGGAACTGCCTAAATAAATCCCTGAAAGAGTACAAGACAGGTTTTGGTTTCAACGAAAAAGTTCTCCAATGCCTGAGAGAAAAGGTTGTTTCGTTTGAAGAATACCAAAAACATGGTGCTTTACTGTTTGATGAAATGAAGCTGTCTGAAAATTTTTCCCGTCAAGGGAAGTGGCCAAGTTGAAGGATTCTGTGACTATGGGGAATTCACGCCAAAAGTTCTGGAAAATAAGCCTAGTGACCATGGAATGGTATTACTCTTTCAACCGTTTCTGGGAGACTGGGTGCAGATTGTTGGTGTATTTGCCACGGCAGGAAACATGTCTGGTAGTGAGCTGGCAAGACTTCTTCTAGAAGCTATTCTAAACGTGGAAAGAGCAGGATTGTTTGTCGATTGTGTTGTTGGGGATGGAGCAAGCTGGAACCGAGCGATGTGGAGGGAGTTCGGGATAGGTGTTGGTAGTAATGGGAAAATAAAACACAAGGTTCTGCACCCAAATGATGAAGGTACTTCAAACTCCAGGTATCTTCACTTTTTGTCGGATTTTCCTCACCTCTTAAAATGCGTAAGGAACGCCTTACTTGATAAAGGAGGATTCATGCTGCCAGAAGGCGAGGTTCGGATTGAGTTTATGAAGGCAGCTTGGAAGTCCGATAAACATGCATTGGCTTTACGTGTCATGCCAAAAGTTCATGCAGTTCATTTTACGCCGAATAACTTCGAGAAGATGAGAGTGAATTTGGCATTTCAGCTCTTTAGTAATGAAATGCTCAAAGCTATGTACCTTTACAAAGATGACATCACTGCCTTTGGCAATCCTTTCCCAACTGAATTTTTTGTGGAGCAGATGAAGGAATTAATCCGAGTAATGACTTCGAGAATCCCAAAAGAAGCGCTGTTTCCCGATTCGCGAAATACACAGTTCCTGTATGACTTTCTAAATTTCCTAGAAGATTGGGAAGCTCACTGCAGGAAAATCAATACGAAAAAACATGAAGATATTTTGAAGTTTCAAAATGTACCACCACTTACACTAAAGCAAACTGTCCCTGACAAAATACTAAGACAAGGATTTTTAAGTAAAAGCACCAGTGATGGTTTGAAAGTTACAATCAAGAGTTGTTTGTCGTTACTGGAGTATTTGAAAGGAGTGGGTTTCAAGTATCTATTTACTTCTAGGTTGAGTCAAGACAAGTTGGAAAACTATTTCAGCATCATAAGATCTTCAAAAGGGTGCAATGACCACCCTACTCCAAGTGAGTTTTTATCAATTGTGGAATGTTTATCATTTTATAATCTTGCTAGACCTCCACGCGGCACCAACACTACAGAAAATGTCATTAATTCTTTAATCTGTCCAACCCAATGCAACCCAGTTCAGACTCCAATTACTGATGTAATTGATGAATTGGTAGAAAAAGGACGTTTGACTGAAGCCAATCATGTTTTAGAGAAAAACATGGATCACGATGCACTACAACACAGTGACTCTAGAATAATTTTTTACATTGCCGGGTATGTAGTGAGAAAATTCTTAAAAAAACATGATTGCATAGACTGTCTATCAACTTTGAAGGACAATGATAATGAAAAGCCAACAGTTGCAGACTTCACCCATGAATTCGACAGAGGAGGGTTAATGTACCCATCTAAAAGGCTTTATAATCTTATTCATTTACTCGAAGATAAATTTACAGAACATTTTAGTTTAAATGAAATACAAAAAGACAGTATATTCAATGTTTTAAATTGTTATAGTGATGTTGAATTTAACTTGGTGGGTTGCAGTTCCCATACTGCCACTTTAACTGCAAAAATTTTAAAATTTTATATATTAACCCGTATGCATTTTTATGTTAAACAAATTAATGAACTTAATAATAACAAACGTGAAAAACTTAAGCTTTTGAAGATGCGTCGATGTCAATAAAATAAAATTTTATACAATTAATCGTTTGTGTTAAAAAACCATTAGTAGTTTAATTATAGGTGAATTTTTATTAAATGATACTTATAATTTTTTAAAATATTATTTTGAATCGGCTTCCACTTATTCTTAAATTTTTAAGCAATTATGTTTTTAATATTTCAATTTGTAGAAATTTGTGTGCTAATGTTATTATGAATTTGACTGCATTCACCTAGAAAATGCAATCATTGTATCTGATTTAATAGAAAGTAATATTTTCTTCATTAAAATTCTTGACTTACACAAGTATTTAATTTCTTGTTTAACTATTTCCTCACATGTGTTTCATGAAAAGTGAAATAATATCATAAAAAATATTCCTATATAAGTTATAAATATAGCATATAGTGTTTTCAAAACATTTTAGTTTAAGAACAGAAACTTTATTGAAAAAGGTATTTTGTTTGAAAAAGATTTATTAGTAATCAAAAATAATTTAGAATAATTATTTTCTGAAGTTTTTTTATGAAATATTTCAGAAATATTAATATTTTCAGGTATGGATATAATTTTTAGAGGAGCTACATTAATTGAACAATTAAATAACTTATAAAAAGTTTGCATTTTTAAAATATCCTGAAATAGAAAATATAAATTTTGTTTTTTCATAAAATTAAAAAAAAATAATAATAAATAAACTGGCTAAAACATTGAAAATTTTCCTATAGAAGTATTAAAAATAGAATAGTGTTTTCTATTAAACATTTTTGGTTTAGGAATATAAATGTCATTGTTATTAAATGGTGTTTTGTTAAAATAGTTTTACTAAAACATGTTTTAATATATAAATCATATTTTTTAGTTAAAATATAAATAAACATTGTATTTTTATTTAGTTATAATAAGGGGAGGATTTTCAGGGGAGATGCATTTAATATAGCAATTAAATAACTTTAAAAAAAAATTGCATTTTTAAACTATCCTGAAATAGAAATGTTGTATTTCCATTAAAAAAAAGGAACACATGCTGACCAAAAAATCATTAAATTTTTCCTAGAAAATTAACGTTTTTCTTGGTTGGAAAATGCGTCTAATATAAGAGCAGTTTCGGTTTAGTGGCGTCGCTGCTGTCATCAGCGCCATCTGGAAATGAAACGTTTGAAGAACCACTTTTTCCCCGGGAGTACTATTGCGCTTGACACACTATGTCTTCTAGCCACTATAGCATAGTTAAGCTATTACAGAAATGTGATGGTTAATAACGGAAATCGCACTAGAGCTGCGTATCAGCGTTTTATGTCTTTATTTTTTCGCCAAATATGTTGCCAATCTCGCCAAATTATTTCTTAAAACTCGCCAAATGGGGAATATGTTTTTTAAGCTGTATTACTGAACTATGATGGTTAATAAAGACCATCGCATTAGAACTGCATATTAGAATTTTATGTGTTTATTTTTTCGCCAAATACGTTGCCAATCTCGCCAAATGGCCACAATGTTTGTTTGTTAAGCTATTACTGAGCTATGATGGTTAACATAGGGCATCTCACTAGAGCTGCATGTCAGTTTTATTCTTTATTTTTCGCCAAATATATTGCCAATCTCGACAAATTATTTATTAAAACTCGCCAAATGGGCAAAATGTTTTTTAAGCTATTACTGAACTATGATGGTTTATAAAGGCCATCGCATTACAGCTGCATATTAGGATTTTATGACTTTATTTTTTCGCCAAATACGTTGCCAATCTCGCCAAACGGGCGCAATGTTTGTTAAGCAATAACTGAACTATGATGGTTAATAAAGGGCATCTCACTAGGGCTGCATATCAGGGTTTTATTCTTTATTTTTTCGCCAAATATGTTGCCAATCACGCCAAATTATTAATTAAAACTCAAGAAATGGGCAAAATGTTTTTTAAAAATAATTTATAAGCTGGTTGGTTGTGCTAAGGTCATTGTGTTAGAGCTGTATAATGGTGTGTTTGTAGCTATATCTATTTTCTAGCCAAATTATTTCCCAAAACGTGCCAAAAGAGTTAAAAGGTTTTATTTATTTGTGAGTGATGCCATGTATGAGTGCATTATGATGAGTGCAATTGTGATGCCATTTATGAGTGCATTTTACACCGTATTTTTGATTTTGGAATTTTAAAACAATGAAACTGGATTTCATACTTGAAAACGAGCGGGAAGAATAACTTAAGTTTATGATTTTGTTTCTTCCTTACTGAAGCGCCCCAAAACTCCCGAACAACTAAGGATTCGATAATGTTATTCCGATCAAATACTACGAGGAAGCAAAAATCCTTCGTAGCGAAAGGGTTAAAACAGGTTATATGGTCAACATACTTGGATCGATTCGAATTTTTTTTAAATCCGTGCGAAGTACGGGTATAAATTTGCTAGTATTTAAATAAAATTAACTATTCATGTTTAGAAGCCCATAATAATGTTATTTTTCTTATTTACTTGTTGCGTAAAATAGTGATTGAATAGCCTTGTGGAAATATTTGTGTTGAATGGTAAAGTTTATTGTAGATATTTCTTTTAATTATTGTAATAGTAATATTTAGAGCGACAGCTGCAATTGTTTAAAATGGTATTACTGTGGAATATTTTTAAGTTTTTGTGGATATCATCATGCATAGTGCGATTACCCATTTCCAAGATAAAACTTTTAAGTGTTGCATTATATACAGTTTTCTATGCATGTGACACTCTAATCCCAGATAATAATCCACACTGAGGATCGGTTAATTTTCAGGAAAACGGTAAAAAAAATGCCTATTTTTATCCCTGAATATTATATAAAAATATGGTTATGAAAAATATTTATATTCATTTTTGGTTTTGTAAATAAGGAATATTTTTACAAATATAAAGCGTTTTTTAATATAAATTGATAGCTCTGAAATGAAACTATATTTTATTTACAACTTTGAAGATTATTTCATTTTATATTATCCTTATTATTGTTTTCCTATTCCATTTAGATATTTTGTATTTGTAGGATACTGGAAATATTGTTTGGACTTTTATTCATGGAAAGCCACTGTTTTCCTCTCCTGTATTTACTTCCACATCACTTTATATAGGATCTACAAACAATTGCTTATTGAAGTTTGATTTATCTGGAAATCTGGTAAGTACAGTATTTTAAGCAAATTAAAGTTATAATTATTATGAAATTAATATTGCATTAATGCATTTCAAAAACTACCTATCCACTTAGCTACAAATGTACAAAAATAAAAACTGCAAAATTACCTTTTGAATGTACCTTGTATCATCAAATGGTTCAAATTGGCTCATAATAGGTTAAGTTTAGTTCAAGCTTTGATCCGTAATAACAATCATTAAATATTAATTTGTCATAATATCTTTTTCAATCAGTGGCAACATACCTTGACTTATATGTAAAAAAAATTCTAGTAGATTCCAGAAAGTTGGTGGTCAAGTTTTAGGTTTGAGCTAAAGTTGTCCTTTTGATGGCATAATTCCTTGCAAAAAATGCATATTAAAAGAAGATGCCTATTAAAAGAAAAATGCCTATTAAAAGCTTAAAAATCAACATTCTTTAACTTATGCAGGTACAAATTATCAATAATTAAGATATTGGATATTTGATAAAGCAGTGTGTAAAACTTTTCTTTAAAATCTGTCAGTATTATGCAATCATTTTCACCTGCAAATTAATTCCTTAAATTTCAAGAAGATCTACTAAACATTTTTTATGTCATGTGTCTTAGTATGGCAAAATAATTTTTATTTTAAAGCTCTCAGAGTAAACAAAGAAAATTAATATATTAAGTACATAACATATTTAATATTAGATTGAGTAAATAAAGAGGCAATTAGAAGAATATTTAAATTTAATTAAACTTGTATTTTATAGGTAACTGAACACCCTACCAATGGACCAGTATTTTCTTCTCCAGCCAAAAATATATATAAAAGTAAAGAACACATTGTATTTGGTTGTCATGATGGAAATGTATATTGCATAGATTCAAATGACAAATATTTATGGAAATTTTGTTGTAACTCTCCTGTTTATGCAACTCCTTTCATATTTCATTGGATGCAAAATGAATATGTAGCAATAGCAACCACCAATGGAGTAATATATATTCTTAATCTCAGCAATGGGAATGTTGTTAGTTTTTGTAATTGTCCTGGCGAGATATTTTCTTCTCCTGTTGTTTTGAATAATTATTTAGTGATTGGTTGTAGAGATAACAATGTGTATTGCTTTAGCTTATGTAGTGTGACATAGAAAATGCCTATTTATATTTTTAAGTTAAATTTATGAATACATTGAACATTTCATACCGTAATTGGCTGAGAAATGTGATGAACCTGTGATATTAAACTATTTTGATAATAGTTTTTTTAATTGAATGTTCTTGTTGTAACTGATAGTTTTTTAATAAAATTCCATCAGTCAAATTAATTTATGTTTTACTCCTTGTAATTCCAACTAATTTTTCTAAAAAAATTCAGATGTACTAGTATTGGTTACAAAGATCAAATGTACTAGTATTGGTTACAAAGATCAGATGTACTAGTATTGGTTACAATTTTTATTGTAGTGACTATGTGTTTGTATAATCAAGATAAATGTTTTTTTTTGTAATTTCATAATATAGTGATATTTTATAAAGAATTATTTTTAAAAAATAACCTGAAATATTTATTCAATAAAAAAACCTTTAATACTTGCATTATTTTTTTTATAGTGCACATAGATATCAGGAAATTTAAAAAAAAAGTTCATATGCATTTTACCAACAATTGTAAAGTTGTTACTCTAAACTATGGTAAAAAAAGGACAATGGTAAACAAAATAAATAACTTTGCATTGATTAGAGACAGGGTCCACCACCAAGTTATATATTTTTCTTTAAAAATTAAAACACTATATGAAGGAAAACAACTCTGCCTGCATAATAGGCAATAGGTTAACAGATAAAATTCCTACACTACTTTTGCTGACTATTCAGTTTTCAATTAAACAATAAATTACAAATAGATAACATAGCAATTTGTTATCGGTTAAGCAACTTTCAACAACATGTAAATTTGAAACATAGACAAATTCAGCAACTTAAAATCATAGTGCATAGATTATTCAACATAGATTGGTCAACAAATAGGTCACTTTAAATAATCGTCGCACTAGAGCTACACAAGGGCTATTGACGACGGAATTTAGAACCCTGTCAACAAATAGAAAATGTTTATTTTGAATATTTAAAATGACAAGTGAAACAACAAGTTATTTGAGCAAAGTGACTGAATGACTGATTTTCAACAACAAAGCTTATAAAATGACACAATCTACAAGAAAGAAATATATTCACATGTAAAATTTTATTATACTATGTATAATGTGAAGAGGAATAAATTTTAAATTAAAATTATTAATACAGTATTAGATTTTAAAAAAAAGTCAATAATTCAATGTTAAAGAATGATACATTTTTTGGAAGAAAAAATTAACAAAAAATATAACTTTTGTGCTGCATTTACACATAATTTATGTTTTAAATTAAATCCATAAATTTGTTGCTATATTTAAAAGAAATGATATGGCATTGTTTTATTTACCAGAATGCAAATTGAAATTGTTAATCAACATCAGCAATCACAGAAAGGATTTTTAGTGTTAAAACCAAGAATCTTGTTTTGACAAAAATTTTTAGTGCTTGATATATTAGTTATGTAGGTCCCAGAAATATCTTTTGCAATGAGTAGAGTTTTTTTAAGGATTAACAAATTTTTAAAAGCTATATTTTTTAAGAGGTTTTTATGTAAAAACCTTCAATGCCTTTGAAGTCAGATAAAACAAATTGCAGGACAAAATATTGTAGCTGCAACAAAACATCATCATGCATTATCTCATCCTTGCATAATTCTGGAGCAAACAAAAAAATCAATTTTTCAAAGGTTCATCATCGAATGATTTTGTTAAGCAAGATAGAATTTGCGTCACATTACAGATACAAGAAGGCAATTGGTGAAGATATTGCTGGAATTTGTAGGATTAATGACAATAATATCCAATCAGGTAATTTTAACTTGTTGATGAAAATATAAAGTATTACATAAAATTATTTTTAAACAAAACCATTGCAATAAAAAAGATTTGTAGAACTGAAATAACTTCTAAAAATGCAAGCAATAAGCATTCAAGTAAACGGTAAACTATGTTTAAAAATGCCATTTTAAATTACTAAAGTGATTAGCTAAGAACATTTCAGCAAACCTAACAACTACTATAGAATTATATAAATGGCTTCCATATATGTACATTCACATTTCAATAGCAAAAAACACAGAAACTTTCCAAAGCACGAGAAAATGATATATAGGACAATGTTTCATTCTAAGCATTTTGCTATCACAGATGAATGAAAAATACTTGATAGAACCAAACCCAAAACAAAATAACATGTAGGTTAAAAGGCAGTATAGGTGGTCCCCAACTATTGTAGTATTAAGGTACTTTGCTACAAATCCGCCAAAGAAATTTTCTGCAGAGGAAACACTGTATGCACAGTTAAAGTTTATCATTGGGAATATTTTTTTAAATGCTGTTGTGTAATTCTTGATGACTTAATCGCTGGAACCAGCCAAATGGAAAAAAAAGTACCAGCATTAGCCATCAGTTAAAGCAACTTTTGTGTGTTTTCTGCTACAATAGGAGTACATTTGATCTACGCATAATATTATTTGGCAAGCATTTGTTTTTAAAAGAATGAAACTTGTTTCTTGTAGATGAAAATTCAAAGTTCAGTATTATTTTCAATACTACCACACAAATGGCTTTATGTTATGCAAATAATGTTGAATAGTAGCGATCCAATATAATACGATTTAAATTCAGATACTTATGGCAAAATTTTGCAAGTAGTATCAGCAAGGGATCTCTATACTACATTTTTACCTATAGGAGAGTACATAGGAGAGAAAACATAAATAAAAAAGTTTTAAATTGAAAAAACAGAGCTTAAATAATAATAATTAATAATCCTAGTTACAACCTTCAGAGTACAAAAGATTAAAAAAAAAAAACTAACTTTGAAAACAATATCAGAAACATTTCATAAAGCTACTTATGTTCAGAAGTCCATGTTATGTTTGGACTTTCTCTACATTTATATAATTTCATAAAAATTCCAAATCAATTTCATAAATAAAATAAATAATACAACAATGAAATCATACAAGTATATTATGACAATAAATAATTTCTAAATTAAATGTGATATTCGTCCCTTTGCATTTTATGTGTACTTTAAAAAAAAAATTCCTATTTCCATGCTGCTCTAAGCATCTTGCGTGTAGCAAGCCTCTTTGTTGTGTAGGACAAAGCTAGCAATCCTAATAGAACAACACTAATTAAATAGTGGTCGAAGTCATCCTTTAGAATGTCGAATGTCTTTGAAGGAGTGGCTCTGGTGTAAAACAGATCCAGGCCATGAACGAACACTAAACATGTGGACTCCAAACCTGACGGGGCAGTGACTATGCCCTTCACGCGTAGGACACTCTGATTGTAGTTGAGGATGCCTTCGGACATGATTGGGAGTTCTGGAATGTAGGGGATGAGACCTTCTTCGCGGTGTTCCGGGAGAGGGGTGATGGGACGTCTCGGGTCCAAGAATGTTTTGGGCAGTTCCAAGATTCCACCAGAGGGCAGGGCGATCAGGAGGTGCTTATTGGTCATCCCCCTCTCGGTGACGGTGTCGGTCATGGTGATGACGTTCGACGGGAATATGAAGGTCTGGTGTTCTATCACCGGTAAGGGCGGCGGAGCGAATGAAGAGAAGGCTGTCGTATTGCTCTGGTACTTGCCCTCGAACAGCTCGATGGAGGAAACCTCGACTCTTCTGGATTTATCGTTGTAGAAGCTGTAGATCACCCAGTTTTCAGAGTGGACCACGTGGATAGGGCTCCTGCATCTCTTGTGGGATGCGGAATACACAATCAGGCCTGTGATGACGTCCACCAGGTAGATATTGCAGAAGGTCTTTTGGACTGTATCGCTGCCTTCAGTGAAGACTGCTGCCAGGTTGGGATTGAGATATTTGTAGAGAACGCTTCTGTCACCCATAACTCTGCCTTGGGAATGGACGTGCTCGAAGGGCCTTTTGGTGACAACTTGCACAATGGGTTGGGGCAGATCGACTTTCCACACCTCGACGGCCTTGAGTTGGTTGTTCTCGTCAGCTGCAAGGGAATATCCAGTCATACTGCCCGTCCCACTTTGAGCAGTAAACATGTAGTGGGAGTCTTTATGTCGAGATATATCGTGGGACTCTGGATAAACGTGCACTTTCAGACTTGAGTCGAGAAGAAGTATTCCGCGAAGGTAGTGGTCGAGACTTCCCACGGTCATGACTTGAACGACATCAAACGGCAGCACTTTTGACTCTAATGTGGCTCCATTGATTGGATTGAAGGAGTAGATACGACTGTGCTTGGTATCTCCATGGCGAGCCAATGCTGTGCAAACAGGTGGATAAGGAAAATGGGCTGTTGTACGTTGGACAAACAAGGGAAAATGTGGGTTATCACCTTTATAGAATGGGGAGAAATCCTTTTCAAAATGACTCCACACAATCAATCCAGAGAGATTATCAATGCCAAAAGTTTTACCCGGTTTGCTAATAACGACAATAATCTTGTGCAAGCCAAAGGTATCACGAGTAAGAGTTCTTTTGTTCATTCCTACATTGCTATTGTCTCCTTTCATGCCGATGAGAGCTTGCAAGAGAACATTTTGTACTTGGTAAACCTGAGACTTGAGTCTTATTAAGAACTTGGTAATTGTACCCACATCAGGTTGACCAAATTCTTGTTCAATGCTGGCATCTGTGTCGGATAATGGCAAATCCAAAACCTCAGTTGCCACAATATTTGATAAAGCCTCCTCACGTGACCACACTAACCTTCCTTGTTGGTGAATAACCAGTACAGAGTAGTCTTCAAATAAGAGCATGACCTTATAACTCACGCCATGGTCTTTCTTTGTGTAAGGAAGAATAAAGAATGAATCTAAATCTCCCCTGTTTTCAGATAAAGTAAATGTTCCACTTAGATAATCTAATGCGCTTTTTGATTCAACGTCAAGAGCATTGATTTGGTATGAATTGCCGGAACGATATAGAGTAAAAAGCACAAGTTTATCCTCAATGAGGGTAGATGAAACTTCATTCATATTGGTTAAGATTTTCATCAGTTTTATTCCTGGTGGATATATCTGCAAAAGCATTCCACTATCTTCCATTTGGAGAGCCATGACTGGTTTTTCCGACAATCCCTGATAAGGTAATGAAACAACATTCACTTCTCGAATGTTTTTATCTAACTCTATCCCGAGACTTTGCAATGTTACGGGTATGAATGCCCCGCTATCTTTGACTGACAACAGCTGAAGGACTTTCTTGCTACTTTCAATACATGCAAAGTATCCGGGAGAAATGAAACTGCAGTTAGTGTGTTTGTTGTACCATGGTGTAGGAATGACGTCCGAAGTTTTCAGTGAAGCTCTGGTGAAGCTGTACACAGACACTCTTGTGTGCTTTCCAGGAAGAGTTTCAATTCTTATGATCTCTTTATTATGAGTGCTGATTGCAAAATGAAGCAAGGCTTCTTTCTGGGCAGCATTAGGAAAAGAAGTTTCCCAGAGTAATATGCCTGTGTTAGGATCCCAACTTCGAATAAACTGCCCCTTCCCACTGACTGTAATTAAATCTCCATCTTCCGACATTGCATCAATGACTCCATTTTCACCAGCCTCTAGAATTTGTCTCCATATAATACTTCCAGTACGTGTACTTAGGCAAGATAGAACATTTTCTTCTGTTGCAACAACAAATTTCTGAGATCCTCCTATTGAGGGATCAATGTAAGAGTACTTAATTTTGCCTATGTATTGTTGTCTCCAGTCAAATTTTCCAACTTGATCATCGAAAAGACAAAAAATAAATGAAAATTGTATTAAGAAGGTAATGAAGAAAATCGTATTACGTATAAAATCCATTTTGTTATGTGCGATGTTTTTACAACTTTTACTAAAAGTTACTCAATTGAAGCATATCCTGCAGAAATATATTTGGAAACTAAATACAAAGCATTAATTATTTAATCTACAGAAGAGAGAGGAAATAGTAAATACACATTAACTTTTTTTGCCGATTAATTTACTTTTAGTTTTTATTTAAGGGTTACAGTTAATAAAATTAGGTCATAGACTAATAAGAACAAACATTGCGTTGCAAACCAAAAAGAGGATAATCAACATTTTACAAAGTCACGTGGTTTTGGAACAACAACTTGGCGTGCTTTCAACACGATAATGAAATAAGCAATTTAGTTTACTTGTATGTTTATAAAAATAATATTTAATGTGATGTTATTTACATTAAAATATAACTGTGCATTCATAACGAATAACTTTTAAACAATATTGTATTGCTGTTTATAAAACTGAATTTGCGCCAAAAAGAAAGATAACTTGTGAAAAATGCCAAACTTTCTCGCAATTTTTGATCTTGGTCCCTAACAAAAATTATATGTTTTTTTACCATTAAACAGTGTGCGTACTTCATTCGTGTCGTTGATGCAGATGTTTTTTTATTTTTTAATTTAAGAAATACCTAAAAAGTATGGTTTTTCTAAGTTTTCTTTAAATAGAGAACGCAAGAATTTATTTGGATTTTTTCTCTATATTAAAAGAAATATTTTTTTATTGGTGTGTTTACATTACGACAGTTTGAGATAAGAAGCCAAACCAAGCGGTGCAATAGCGGCCGGTTTTTCCTCCAATTTACCTTAAAAAAATTTATGTTATTTTTTGGTAAGTTATGAAACAAAATATTATAATGGTTACCTTTACCTCAAAAGAACACATTTTAAATACTAAAAAGATTCTGTGTCACAATAAGCAAATAAGCTAAATAACCGCGTACATTTTGAAAGCAAGTTAGAAGGCATGCCGTTTTTCGCGTTTTTCGGACGCATGCGTTAAAAATAGGGCACGTGACGTCACTAGAGCTTTTTAAGACAATACTAATCCAATGTAGACACACCATAACATGAAAATCTCAAAGTGTATCAGATTACGAAGTAAGAAGTGGCAACATTTTTAATTTCCTGTTTTTCTCCATTCTTTTCATCGAATGAAAAGCACGTTTTTTGTCTCTCGAGCTCTTTGATTTGTGAAACTTATCAATCTAAATTAACAATGCCGCAAATGAGTGCCGAAGTATTGTCCATCGACGAGGTCGACAAGGCCGAAACCGACCCCAAGCACTCCGGAACAGAGTCCGAGAGCGACGACTCCGGAGCTGAAGGCGACGAGGTAGATGCAGCCCAGGCCGCCGCCAGCAGCCAAATGGCTCAGATGGCGGGCATCAGCGAGGAATTGGTCAGCAAGGCCAAGCAGAGCCGCGGCGAGAAGAAGGCCCGCAAGCTGATGTCCAAGCTCGGCCTGAAGCCCGTCCAGGGGGCCATCCGAGTCACCATCCGCAAGTCCAAAAACATTCTGTTCGTCATCACTAAGCCTGATGTGTACAAGAGCCCGGCCGGCGACACCTACATCGTGTTCGGCGAGGCCAAGATCGAGGATCTCAGCCAGCAAGCCCAGATGGCCGCCGCCGAGAAGTTCAAGGCCCCCGAGTCCGTCGCGCCAGGAGGGGACGGATCAGCGCAGACGATCGCCACCCAGCCCATCGAGGAGGAATCCGAAGAAGAGGGCGAAGTCGACGACTCCGAGGTGGAGAGCAAAGATATAGAGTTGGTCATGTCGCAGGCGAACGTCTCGCGCAGCAAGGCGGTGAAGGCCTTGAAAAATAACAATAACGATATCGTCAACGCTATCATGGAATTGACTATGTAACATTTTTAACTTGGTCAAGTTTTGAAGAAGGACTTGATCAAGTGTCTTTAGAAGTGGAAACAAATGTATTTCACTATGTATTGTCACTTAAGTATTGTTGTTCTTCAATTGAATGAAGTGTTATGTTCACTTAATTAAAAAAAATGTATCTAAAAGTAATACCACTGTGTTATTCAATAAAGTGCTGCTAAGTTCAAATATTTGTAGTAATGCACTTAAATGCCTGTTAAACACTTCTCTTTATCTTAAAACTTTTAATTAAGGAGGTTTGTTTTGAATTGAAAGTCTCCATTATAACTAGAAATGTCTATCTTTGAAGCAGTTAACGTCTTTAAATTCCTGATAAATATATGCTTTAAAAAATAGCACGTTCCTGAAATCGAGTGTATTTTTTAGCTGTTCTTTTTTTCGCACATAATCATCCCCTGCAAATTTACAAATTAGTAAGGTCACAAGTGAAATAAGATTGTTTATTTTAATGCTTTTTCAGGAACTTAAGTAACTGAATTTAATTTTTTCTTGTGTTCACTTTTGTTCTTTGCAACAAAGTATTTATTTGATAATTCAGATGTTGCAAAAGTGACAAGTTGACTAGGAAAGAAAATCTTGCAATGATATTAATGATGATGACACAAATGATGTTAAGCACTGGAAAAAATAATACAGTAGACTCCCTTTCAATCAGATATCTTTTTTTATAAGCTGAATTTTTATTCCTTAAAATAATTTGATTATCAATTCCCTATTGTCTTCGTAGTAGTATAAAGTGGTAGGTATCAGATTTTCTAGAATAAAGCTATTAGTTACTGATTTTATAATAGAATGTAATTGGAGCTTGTAATATTTTATTTAATACATTGAACAAAATGGCATTTTACATGTCTTTACTTACTTATACAGCAATTATCATCAATATATGAATGTACTATCAAACCAAATGTTAAATCAGGGATCAATCTGCAGTCGCATTTGTCGCAAAATGCGACGAGTTGCACGAAAATGCGAAAAAAAATATTGGCTGTCACGAAAATGCGACGACGTCATTCCGTGAATCAAAACTTAAATTTCAATAAACAACAAGTTCAAATAACCAATTCTAATAATGAAAATAAAAATTTTAATCAAAATGAGAAGATGAATTCAGATTAGATTTCACTAAAATGTCTTCAAATCTCGGCCAGCCAGTGCAACTGCCCATTAGAAAAGGAGTCCAATAATGCTTCCCGATTTACTTATTTTACTGCCTAGTAATTTTAACGTAACCTACCGATGCTGTCACATTACGTCATAATGATTGACAGTTCTCTGGCTCTACCTTGAATGTTAAAATGCTTTTTGTTTTTATGTCTGAACCTTTTATTCTACTTCCACCTGTACTGGGGTTTCTGGACTTAGATTTTATGTAGCTAGTAAATTTCTAGTCCTTGTATTTTTCTGGAAAAATGCTAAGATTTTTTTTTCCTAACAAGTGTATGAAACATTTTAATATAAGAATATGTATTGAAATCTCAAAAGTTGGGGATTTCAAACAACAAAAACTTGATTTTAAAATACACCAAATGAACAGCAAAAACATGTTCATAGACATAAACAAATGTGAAGATAATCTAACACTATATATCAAAGTAAATGTACTTATTAAATGTTTATTAAAAAAGTCAAAAGTACTTTTATTAGTATAGTTTTGTATAATTATTTAAATTCGTCACGTCGTGATTCATAAAAAAAATATATAAATGTATTGTTAAGCTATACTGCTAAACAAAAGTAACTGCTACAAAAAAAAAATTGAGTTGTGTTTAGATTCAAGGGATTTAATTGGCATGATGTTTATTTATAAGCAACTAATTTTTCTTTAGCATTTTGCTACAGGTTTTTTCTACATTTTTGCTACAGCATTTTTTGACCCAGGTTGATCCCTGTGTTAAATCTGATTTTCACTTTACTGTCTTTTTCTTAGTCTCATTTAACCCATCTAGGGGCTGTCTGCTATATTAAAAAAAATTGATATATGACAAGGAAATGAAGTTTAATTCAAAAATCATTAAGGGAAATTCTCTTTAAAAAATTCAGATGCTCCACCTTGAAATTACTTTTATCGTGCCAATAATGGAGATATGAGCTTACTTGTGTTAAAAATGCAGTTATAAGTTTTACTTAAAAGGTGTCTAGTTGTTTCAACATATGTAGTTAAAGGTTTCTCTCGTTTTCGGTATTCAATAAAAATTAAAAAAAAAATTTAATTGTAGTTTCTAAAAAACAAACAGTTCAACTCAATGCCACTGGAAATATGGGGAGGCATTTCTCCACAGTTGTTGCAGCTACAAAAAAAAAATTTTTTACTTTTTTTTTGGCGAAACCTACCGCTGCCTTTTTAACATTGTTGGTAAGTTTTTTAAATTCTTTTTTTAGTGCAGTGAAATTATTGTTAACGCATTTATACAACAAGTTAGAACAACTATTAAAACGACATCAGGTGCACTTATATTAAATTTATGATCCAGCTGCAGTTTACAGGAAAATAAACATACAAAATGATAGGCGTTAATAGTTATCTATTTATTGAAAAAAAAAGATTGATAATGGTGATTAAGTAGCTTTTAGGACAATTCAGGAATGTTGGACATAAAAATTTGCTTAAATTTTCCACAAAAAGCAAAGCTTTAAGCTATTTGAGAAAGAATATTTTTTGTGTTAACATAATTATAATACTGAAGAGAGAAGTGGGTTGTGGGTAAGTCGTTTTTTTACAGATATCTATAATATTAGTAATCCTGTGAGGGATACAAACGCATTAAAATATTACGTTTTAAATTTAACTAAATTATTAGTTTGGAAGATTTTTTTTTATTGCTCTCAAATAATACAATAAGTAAAAAATAAAGTATAAAATTCCAGTTTAAACTCATGCAGTGAAAATAAGTTTACAGGTCAAGTAGGGTAAACTAATATGAAACTAGTACTTTCATTTGATAAGGATAATTTATTTATACAAGCGCATGAATAATTAAACTGTGAATAATCTCCAAATTTATTGGAAACATTCCTGCCCTCTGTTTATCATTTAATTAGATTATCAATACCAATAAAAAATAAAATCCGCAGTAACTTTGAAGATTTCTTTTGGTGGTGAATTTTTGCGAAATCGATAGTTTTTGCCTTGGTTTTTATAGCATTTGCAAACAAATGGAAGGCAATAGCAACCCGTCAATAGAAATTTTTCCAAGGACATATTGTGATTGCCACATTAGGTGTTCATTGTTCCAACTCCACCAAGTAACAAATAACACAAAAAAACCCCGAATATTCATAGATTTTTAAATATTTAAAATAGGAATGGCTTATAATGAAACATTACTTAGCAAGAAAATCTGCTGTACTGCAACATTTGGCGTTAAATCTCTTTATACAAAGTCATATTGCGTTAGTCTTTTTTTATTTGTTGTTTGATATCAAGACAATTTTTAAAAGAGGGACTTTTGATTGATTTTTATCCCCTCTTCATTATTTAATCCTTTAGCGGACGAGGTTTAATTTTTAATGTTAGCTTAAAACCTTAAAAGTTTAATTGAAGCAGGGTTACAAACTAGTATTGTCAATGGAAAAAAAGTTGCCAAACATGAAAAATTTCTTGTCAGACCGGCGCCAACGCCAAAGCCATTCCGCTCCGGTTGCAATAACAAAAAAACAAAACAAAGAAGGCGTTTTTTTTTGTTGCGTTTGATAACGCAAGATTGCGTGTGTTCTGTTGCTGCCCTGCCGGTTGCCGGTTTGTGATGACATCGACAATACTTGCATTCACATCTGCCTCTGATTACATTTCTTAAAGCTTTTAATTTTCGTCAATAATATATACAAAACTGGAAACTTTCACAGATTGGCCTCCTCTTCCTTCATTCAAGGGTAAAATTAATTTTTGAGAAAGTACCTTTTATTATCAGCACGACGATGTATCACCAATTTTTAAGTTTGTATCAAAATTCTCTTTAAAAATGCATATTTTAAGCACTTTCCGGAGTGGTAACGCAAAAAAATCACATTAAAAAAACTGACTACAGTTTTGTTTTATAAGAACTACATAAGTTTATTAGCTGATACATTGTGTGTTCATAGATTTCTTGATATAAATTGAAATTCCTTATACTTATATATCCCCCCCCCCCCCTCAAAGATTTCAAAAATTGTATATAACCCCCTTAAAATTTACAAATATATTACTTTTTGAACGAACATGATTCAACCATTCACACCTCTTCCCCCTGTATTCTAAAATTTGAACCAGTGTTCTTTTATATATTTAAAAAAAATGTTTTAAACTTTTGAGCTTACTATTTATATTTGGTTGTTTTTAGCAATGGCTCCTAATAAAGAATCAGACTCTTCTGAGAAGAGCATCTATCGAATTCCACCTTACTATTATATGCATGTTCTTGATCAAACGGCTAATACTACAAGAGTTGAAACAGGTCCCAAAACATACATCAGACAGGAAAATGAACGGTATGTACATTTATAGTTTTGTGCAATAATTTGTTATGGGAAATATTGACTTTGTTATATTAGACATTTAGTTGTTTTTCAATTATTACTACTACTTTTCAATTATTACTATAATAAATGATTATGTAATGTCAGTGGGTGATTCTTTCTTGATGAATGTGACTTTTGCTGGATAGTTTTCAATTTGTAGGTACTTTCTAGCAAACTTTTTATTTTTGTGGGGTTTTTTTATGAAAATTAAAATTTGGCTTCATGATTTTCAATTTTTTCCCAAGTTGTTCTTCATGGTAATCATGGTGATCTTCCATGATGAACTTTAATTTAGACTTTCATGCCTTGTAATGTAGAACCCTGGTCAAGTAACAAGGTTGGGCTGAGCGGGCACTCAACTCAAACCAGTTGCCCCTTTTTGGTGCTTGTTTGGGACTTTCAAAACGGATTTAACAAGTATGTGTAGCACAGTGGGCTCAGAACACACAAATACAACACATCAGTTATTCAACATAAATATGAGGCAGGGATTGGACCATTGGACTTTCTGCCTATTTAACTGTCTAGTCGAGGAGAGACAATAATTGTTACTTTAATTGCTCCGAGATATAAAAGTGTAATCTAATCCTTTTTCAAATTCTAGGGTTCTTCATCCGCCCAAGAAAATGGTCATTATTCCCCCATGTCACTACTGCATCATCTGTAACCCTGTCATTCGGGATGCCGATAATGCTTTGGTGTATGACAGTGCTGGCCAAATCAAACTGAAACATGCTGATTATGAAGTGAGATTGGAGCAAGACCCTTTCCCATTATATCCTGGGGAGAACATGCATTTGGTATGTATGGAAATTACATTAGGCAGTATTCAATATTAACATCATTGGTAAAATGATTAAACCACAATTGTGCAAATGGATGGAAAACCGGAAACAGTTAAACCTGGATTTAACTTAGGTAAAATGGGCAAAAACATTTCTTATGCTGAACCGGTTACAACTGAAGCACCGGGCTCCTACACCCGTTTGAGTTCGAATTTCGAAAAATCGCTTCTTAAATGACGCTATAAAAAGAACATTTTCCTGAAATTTGGTAGCTGTCCCTCCAGTAGTTTGAGCTGGTTGTTGATACGTTAGTCAGTGAGTCAGGACTTTGGCTTCTATATATATAGATAAGTGAATGTAACGTATACTTAATGTGAAGCAACGATTATGCTCCACTTTCCTTTTTTGTCCAAAATTACCCTAATTAAGATCTCAACACACACCCAAATCTTGAAGGGAATATCTATAATTTGTTTTTGTTTTTAAATTCCAGGAAGTGACACCATTGACAGTCGTGTCTTCTAACAGTGCCTTGAGACTAAAGGCAATCAGAGATGTAGAGGAAGATGGTGTGAAGAGGGTTGCTGGAGATGAATGGTTGTTTGAGGGACCAGGTAAAAGGATTTTTGTCTTTATATTTTATTTGCTTTTATCGTCATATCATATAATTATAATTGATTTTTAAAATGTAATAAGTTTTGCATGTGAAAGTATTAAACTCAACTTAAATACAGTAAAACTTCTACAAGAGACCACCTCTATTAAGCGACCACCTCCGCAAACGGGCAATTTTTCAAGGCACCGATTTTTCACCCTATACGCTTAATGTTAAAAATACCTCTCGGAAAGACCAGACCAACCTCCGGTTACGACCACATTACAGGTCTCATCCAGGGGTCACTTTTCCAAGAAGTCTTGCTTTCCCGCCGCCAATGGTCATTGTTTGCCCTTTTCATCCTTTGAATTTACCTTTATCCATATTAGCCCGCGGGAGGTTCGCCAGCCTGAAAAATTGGAACAAATTCAGCCCTCTCCCCTGTTTGCTGTTAAAAGGATAATTTCGAAAGACCCTTCCACGAATTGTCCAAGTTGACAGTAGGAAGCTTCTTTCACTTCATTGCAGTTAACAATTGTAAGGTAGGGACCCATTATGTACGTTGACATCTCCAGCCAAAGTGACGCTTGGACACGCCCTTCCAAAAACAAATCACTAGGGTTGATCGTTGTCACACAAGCAAGGGGCTAACGCTGATGGCAAAGAGGTAGGTAGGTCGGTTTGAATTATCGTCGCACTAGGCTACACGAGGGCTATTGGCGACGGGCATCGTAATTTTCAAGGAGTTTAAGAAACTCACAGAATGGAGTAACATCAGTGAAATTTAAATTTGCGAAAGACGAAAGACGTTTCAATGAATAGTCTTTTTACAAAACTTAAAAAAACAAATTGAAATATGAGGTACTTTCCGAAAAATCGAAAAAAAAAAAGGATATTTCTTCTTATTTTAAAAGATTGTAACTTAAATGTGTATTGTTAAAAAAAGGACATTGTTTTTGGATATAAATAAAATAACTTAATGAAAATTGTATACTTTTCATTATTTTTACTACTAAACCATTGTTTATAAAATTAATTTGAACATTTATAAGCAGCTCAGTGATGAAACTTCTCAAAGAGACCACCCTCCTTCAACGACCGATTTTCCTCAGAACGGAGGGTGGTCGCTCCCGAGAAGTTTTACTGTATTATGAAACCCTAAAACTATTTGTTGACATTCCCTCATTGTAACCTTGAAACTAAAGCCTGAAATTGTTTTTTCATTATTGTTATCTATGAATTGGTAAAATGTTCAATAATTAAGTAAAATTATTGTTAATTATCAATTAGCAACTAAATTTATTGATATTTTTCTAATTAATAATTAAAAATAATTGATAAGTAAAAACCTTAATGAATGTCACCAAAACTGTAACCCCCCCATATGAAATTCTGAATTTGCCACAGTACTACAGTAGAGTCCCGCTTATCTGAAAGGTACAGGACCAAAATTAAGCTGCGAAAATTAAAAATTACTGCATATTTTGAGAAATAGATCCAACTTAGTAAGTACATATTTATTTTTTGTGTATTTATTTATGTGTAACACTTTTCATATTTTAGCAACAACAAAAAAATTCAAGAACCTTTCGGTATAGCCGAATTTCAGATAACCGGGATTCGGATAAACAGGACTCTACTGTAGTATCAAAATGAAGTCAAGAGTAAAAAAACTTCTAATAGATAAATAACACCTTATTTTCAAACATTCGTTTTAAATTTAAATCGTTAAAATTATTTTATGTTGTGTAAATTATAACTGCTATGTGATGATATATTATTGATTTACTATTTTTAGGAACTTTCATTCCTCGCAAGGAAGTTGAGGTCTTGGAAACCATTTCTGCTATTGTTATAAACATTAACCAAGCTCTGAAATTGCGAGCAACTGCCGAGACCAAAGATAGAGAAGGAAAGCAAAGAGTTACAGGAGAGGAATGGATTATTAAAAAGACTGGAGCTTACTTACCTGGAGTCTATGAAGAAATTATTGATGTTGTCAGTGCTCATATTTTAACAGAAAAAGTGAGTAACATAATAAGTCTATGAACATATGTACTTGATATATGTACCTTCGAGAAAAGGCTGTTGCCCTATGTTAAAACATTACCTGTTGACCCTTTTCTACAAATGCGTTACCTGTGGATTGTTTTCCACAAAATGTTTATTAGGTATGCACAAGTACAGTAAACTCCCGATTATCCGCGGAATTGGGTGGCGCGGCATCCGCGGATAAGCAAATACACGGATAATCTGCAAAGGTGACGAAAATATATATAAACAAAATTCTTTCTGGGTTTTACAAAAGTAAATTACAGTAATCGTATAGTATGTACAAATTTACTTACTTCAAAATGTCTCTCACTGTTGTTTCTCCTATGCCACGCTGCAAACACAATTGATTTTTAAAAAAATCCGCTTTTCATCTTTTTAATGAGTACTAGTTCGTCTTGAACTGTCAAGACAACTTTTTTTCATTTCTCACGCATTTTGCTTTTAACAAAATCACGTAAAGTAGTTCAATTAAAATAACGGGCAGTTTATTTTACAAATGATGCTTTTTGACAAAAATCTGTTCGTGATGTGTACCTGGCAGAACGCATTTTGGCACACACCAGGTTTCCTACAGTCATTCTTATTCTCGTTTCTTGAAAGTGTTCGTCGTTCTAGAAAGGAATTCGGTGTTCTTGGAATGCATTCTTCCAAAAAGTTTTGAAACAAATAGAATTCATTTATCGCGTTTTATTAAATATTTATACTTGCACTGAAAAAAGGGGGATGGATAGTGGCCCGTGGATAATCCGCAAAGCGGATAATCCACTCGCGGATAATCGGGAGTTTACTGTATATTGTATGTTTAAAGTGTGTACAATATACAATACAGTATATTGTATGTTTAAAGTGTAGTTGCAGTGCTTGGCTCACACAGAGCCCCTCTCCAAAGTCATGTACAAAGTGTAATGTGCGTAGTTCAGCTGTTTAGACATCTAAATGATTTTCGGTGTATTAAAAAGTTGTTAACACACCTTTTGTGGTAAGACATCCTAATGCTGCAAGTTTGCATAAGGCTACCTACTTTATAATGATATTAATTAAATGCTGACTTTTTATATGATCTGCTTAAAATTATAACCATACACACACAGTATTTGTTGTGTGCCTCCAGGCCGTAGCCTGGTAGGCAAAAAGTGTTGCAGTATCATCCATTGGCACAAGGCTTTGAGTACCCATGAGAGGGTGGATCTTGTTTGTTAAAAATCCATGAATAGGTTAAAAAATATTACTTTGTAGAGCTACCAAAGAACTTTAAATACATCATAATTTTACCAATTAAATTAAATATTTCTTTGGTTTTGATGTGTTTAACATTGATTAGTTTTTACCTTGCTTTTTTTACTAGAGCTCTCTTTAAATAATACACATCAGGATTATTATTAATTTATTCAAATTTTTTTAAACAATTAATAACTTCTTAAGAAAATCATGACACGACCTTACAAATTGTCTCATTTAGTTTGATTTTGTATCCAATGTGTCCTTTTGCTTTTACAGGAAGCTGTGCATGTTAAAGCAAAAAAGACATTTGTTGATGAATTTGGAAAGACTAGAAAAAATGGTGAAGAGTGGCTTATTACCCTCCAAGATACTGAAACCTACATTCCAGGGGTATATGAAGATGTATTGGGAACTGTGCCCATTACAACGCTCTCTAACCGACAATACTGTGTTATACTGGACCCAACTGGTGCTGATGGTAAACCCCAACTGGGAAGAAAGAAATTGATTAAGGTTAGATTATGAAACATAGATTCTGTTGTTAAAATTTTGTTGTCTGTGGTTAAATAATGATTATTTTATAGGTAATGAATATTTTATTTAAAACAGAAAAATATTTATCAGTGAACTCGATTTGTCCATTGGACATAAATGAAGAGTACAGGGGAAGAACCTCTAGATTTATTAGGAGTCTTCCCTTAATAGTGTCTGCTTGGCAGACATTGGCGACAGGAAACCGGTTCTTCATTCACGGTACGAACGTGTGACTCGTGTCCATTTATCTCGCGTGAATCGGGATTGAATCGAAAGGAAAACAAATCAGGTATCTGGTTTCTTTACACCAGTTTAGGTAATTTCTGGCTATCATCGCCAAATAATGAAATAAGGCAGTTTTTCGCCTGTACTCTCCAAATGACATAGGTTGCAATGTTGGTGCTAAATTAATGCTGGAAGGGCAGCCTATGAATAGTAGCAAGGGAAGGAACTAGAGGGCTTTGGCCTCACCCTCCTCAAAGTGAAATTATTATATAATACAGGGTGGCTACAGGATCAGGGAATCATGGAAAAGTCAGGGAATTTAATCAATCTGGAAAAGTCAGGGAAATTGGTGATTTTTTAAAAAATCAGGGAAAATTTCCAAAATTACCATTTTAAGCGGTAAAAGAAAGGATAACAAAAAGTTTAATCTTGAAAAGGCTTTCACTTTAATGGTTGAGTTACTGTTTATTAATCTTTTGCTTAAACTACCTTGCCCTTCCCCGAGCTCTAGTGCAATGATATTCAACTTCACCATTCTCAGCCTATATCAATGACCATATCTCGGCCCATATCATAAACCAGCATGCTAATATAGTTTATTGCCGCTAATCAGGGAAAAGTCAGGGAATTTGTTTTCACAGATTCTGTAGCCACCCTGTAATAGGTGTAAACAAAGCTTAAATGAATACATGAATATTAATTGGATTATAATTAAACAGGTCAGCTTCTCTCCCCCCCCCCCCCTAAAAGAAACAAATTCCCAGATACAAAACTGTGTATATGAAATAAAAAACTTGCGCATTAGGGGTATAGCTACAAACAGGAATTTGTTTATTTTTACATTTTAAAATTAAATTAGGCTTTCGAAGCTGAAAACTGATGATATATAAGAAAATGTTATCAGTTAAGAATTTTGTGTGTAACATAGGTATCTGTTTAAAATTTGTAATACATGGTGTTTTTGGGCTCTTTTTTTATATGAATACACTTGACTTGAACCAGATTTTTAAAAACTGCAATAAAATCCCATTATCTGAGAATTTTTCTAAAAGTTGATTGGTTTTAACTTTAAGAATTGGAAAAAACTAAATTTGAAAAAGAACATAGCACAAGAATGTTTAAATAAAATTAAAATGTACACCATATTTTCAATGGCTCTTAGCAGAGCATAAAGTCTTAATTTGATGTGTAATTTTACTTTTTTTCAGGGTGAAAAATCATTTTTTCTGCTACCTGGTGAAAAACTCGAAGCTGGAATTCAAGATGTTTATGTTTTAAGTGAAAATGAAGGACTTATTCTCAAAGCTAGAGAAGCATTCCAAGATAGTAGTGAAACCCCAGTGAGTAATTACAAGTGTAAAGACACTAGACTGTTTTAAATTCTGTGCATTTAATTTATCTAACAAGTTATGTATATTTTTTTATTAAAATCGATAACTACGAAACAGTTTTAAATCAATTTAGTATAGTTGATTGCATGATTATGTAACCACAATGAGAAATTTTCAAAAAAAATGATAATAATAAAGAGGTTCCATTGCTTCCACTAACCCCTGACGACTTTTCATGTATCCCTTCTTTACCCCAAATCCAAACTATTTCTATCGTAAGACCTATAATAAAAATTATTAAAACTATGACTTATTGAATAGCATTATATAAAGTAATCTAATAAAAAAAAAGAACTGTTAATGTAATAACTTTAAGTAGGTTGTAAAATCTATATTTTATTTTCCTGTTTTTTTTGGGGGGGTATCTAACAGAAAAGTGGGGTAGTGCGAGTTGTCCTTCAAAAATAGAATATCTGTTCACGTCGTATGACCATAGTTAACTCTGGAATTTCAGCCTAAAGAACGCAATCCTGGAGACCGTTGGATGATTAAAGGCCCGACAGAATACATTCCCCCTACTGAAGTAGAAATCGTAACAAAACGCTATGCTATTGCTCTAGATGAAAATGAAGGAATCTATGTGAGGAACATTAAGTCTGGACATGTAAGTAGCAAAGATTCATTTTCTTTATATATTTTAATGAGTTCTTAATCGATAAAAAATTATTATTTATATCTTATAAAAAACATTATATTCATTTAATCAGTTTTTATGCTTCTTCAAAAGCAAATGCTACGTTAAAAATAGTAGAGTAAAAGTAGAACTTGTATTCTAGGTACAAGCCATAGATGTTAACTACAACTTTATCTTAATATAATAAATTTGACTAAATAGTCTTGATTTGAAATTACTGTTTTTGGTGGCTAAACAAAATATGCTAAACATTTCAGCATTATTGTATTAATTCCTCAAATTAATGTAAATTTACTTCAGGTCCGACTGGTTTCTGGTGCTACCTACATGCTAACGCAAGATGAAGAGCTGTGGGTTAAGGAACTGCCACCCCAAGTACAGGATCTGTTAGATAAGGGCCATGAGCCCTTGAGCGACAGAGGAGCATGGAGAACAAAGCTTGCTGCTTCGGCACCCTTCACTTCCAAGACGCCCAAATCTGATGAGGAAGGAGCCAGAGCTGTTACTCTGAGAGTTCCCCATAATGCTGCCTGTCAAGTTTATGATTACAAGGAGAAGAAATCAAGGTTTGTTGATATAACTTGGGTTTGGGTGATTGACATAAAACTGAAAAATAAAGTTCAAAGTAGCTATGATAAAATGAGTGAATTTAGTTTCATTTTTAAACTGTCTTGAATAGTTTTTCTGTTCTAGTTTTTTTTTTATCTTACTGAATATAATTTTATGCTTTGCTTAGATAATTTCTGATTTTTTTTTTCATAATCGTATAGGGTTAAATTTTTTATCATTCTACTTTTTAAACAGTAAATATAATTAATTTGGAACTTTTTGTAACAGATTCCCTAAACCAATTCTAAATTAAAAATACAGCTTTACTTATTTTTTTTTTCAAATATATCTTTTAAAAATATGTTATCTAATGTATTTCTGATATTTATTTCAGAGTTGTCTTTGGTCCTGATCTTGTAATGTTGGCCCCAGATGAACAGTTTACCCAACTAAGCATTTCCGGTGACAAACCCAAAAGACCCAATGTGATTAAGACCTTGTGTTTGCTTCTTGGGCCTGATTTCTGCACAGATATCATTACAGTTGAAACTGCTGACCATGCTAGACTTTCACTACAACTGTCTTACAATTGGTTAGTTAAATAAAAGTTTATTTTTATGATTATTAAATTTAAATAATTTTAAAATATCCATATGTACATTTTGTATGTTTTAAATTTTCAATTATAAAACTTAAAACAATAAAGTATTTCTGCTATAGTTGACAGCAAAAATTTTTTTAGTTAAACAATTCAAGGTTTTTAAATATAAGTGATGTTAAGTAGAAAACCATATTGACAAAATATTTTGTATTTTTATTCTTAAATTTGTAGTGTTTATCGTGCTTTCTTAATTATTTTCAATAACATTATTCTTTATGGGTAATAAAAAACATGGCCATCAATTTAATTTTTTTTACTAAATCTTTAATACATACAGTAAACTCCCGATTATCTGCGGAATTGGGTGGTGCGGCTTCCGCGGATAAACGAATTTGCGGATAATCCGCAAAAATAAAGAAAATGCCTATAAACAAGATGTCTTTGTTTTATTAAAGTAAATTACAGTAATCGTAAATCGTATACAAATTTACTTAGTATACAGCATGTACAAATTTACTTACTTCAAAATGTCTATTACTGTCGTTTCTTCTATACCATATTGCAGGCACATTTGATTTTTAGAGGATCCGTTTTCCATCTTTTTAATCAGTTGTAGTTCGTCTTGAATTGTCAAGACAACTTTTTTTTTAGTTTCTCACGCATTTCTTTAGGATCAAAATCACATAAAGCAATTCAATTAAAATAGCGGGCAGTTTAATTTACAAGTGACGCTTTTTGACAAAAACCTGTTCGTGATGTGCACCTGGCTGAACACCAGGTTTCCTATAGTCATTCTTATTTTCATGCATTCGTTGTTCTTGTTAAATGTATTCGTCGTTCTTTGAATGTGTTCGTTGTTCTAGAAAGGAATTCGCTGTTCTTGGAATGCATTATCTTGCAAAAAGTTTTGAAACAAATAAAATTCATATATGTTTTTTTTTAATTTTTACAATTGAGCTGAAAATGTTAGGGTTTAGGGTGGATAGTAGCCTGTGGATTATCCGCAAAGCAGATAATCCGACCGCGGGTAATCTAGAGTTTACTGTATTTACTTAGGATTGTATATTATATTTTTGTTTATTAATTAACTTAAATTATTTAGTATGGAATGGATTATTAATAAAATTAAAATTAATATGTTTTTGTGAAAACAAAAGCTAAATTAATGGCAAACTGAAAAGTTAAATTTTTCAATTTAGGTACTTTGATATTGGCAACAAAGGTCCTGAAGCTGCTGCCAAACTCTTTAGTGTTCCTGATTTCATTGGAGATTTGTGCAAAGCCATAGCTTCTAGAATTCGTGGCACAGTAGCTGGCACAAATTTTGATGACTTTCATAAGGTATTTTCTACTGTTTGCATTTTAATTGTGTATGTTCAGTGAAATATTCTAAGTTTATCTTTTTTTAAAAAACTTGAATTTGGGTTTTTAAACTGAATGGACCACAACTTTCATTCGAATAAACCCTTTCAGTCACAAAAATTTACTAAACTACAGAAACATCTGATATTCACAAAATAAGCTTATTTTACGTCAAAAATAAGAGTTCCATAAGAAAAAAATCTTTAATTTTTTATGTGGTTTTTGAAATAATGCCAAAATTTTTTAACTGTGGAAAACAACAAAATAAAAAAAGCATATATTACTTAAAAACACTTCAAGTTATATATTTCAAGGTATCTAATCATATTAGTAAAAAAAAATTAGTAATTTTTTTAGCCGAAGTAGTTTAAATTGCGTTTTAAATATGTGGAACTGAAGTGAACTTTTAAAAAATCAGGTCAAACGCTTGTTAGCTATTTTCTAAATAAAAAAAAAATAGTAGTTCTGACATCTATTGAGATTAATGTAAAATATTGTCGAATAGAACTAAGTGTGAAGAATCGCATGTGTGTTTGGATGTCATAACAGGACATAAACATTTGGGAAAAAATATTGAAAGTGAAAATATTGCAAGTGATAACTCCAAATGGCATGACTGGGACTGAAAGGGTTAAAAGTTAATTTTTTAGTCAAAGAATTACAAACTTAATAATATTTGTGCTTTTACAGAATTCCGCTAAGATCATTCGCACTGCAGTTTTCGGTCTTGATGAAAATAAGAAGGTCAGGAAAAGTTTCTTGTTTCCCCAAAACAACTTGTACATCACAAGTGTGGACATTCAAAGTGTTGAACCTGTTGATCAGCGAACCAGGGATTCTTTACAGAAATCTGTTCAGTTGGCTATTGAAATTACTACTCAAAGTCAAGAGGCCACTGCTAGGTAAAGTTCTGATCGCTTATACGATACCCCTCTCTAACCTATTGCATAAATTATGCTTTAAAAATGTGAAAATTTACAGGATTTAATGAAAATATGACATTTTAATACAGTTTGCCCTGCTGTATTGAATCTTCAGTATTATCTGATAGCATTAAATGAATTTTAAATATTTATGATGTAAACCTACATAAGTTTTATCATTATCAATATTTTTGATAAACAAGGTCATAGTCATAATTTTTTGTAGCTAATGCCTGTATTAATTTATAAAAAAAATAATAAGTTATTTCAAATAATTTTGCTAAAATGTTGTGATAAAATTATTGAAGTTAAATATCTTAGATACATAGGTTTTTAGATACAAGATTTTTAGCACATTTTTAATATTTTTTTCAAAGATTGCTGACATTTATAGAACGTAAAACAAATCTAACACATACTCAAAAAGGACAGATTTATTAGAATTACATCTTTTAACGAATTCAGAATACGGAATGAATAGGAATACTAGGTAGAATTAAATGTATAAAGAGAACATGGAGTTAAGTTTAGTTGTTACAAAATTACTGGTGTTCAACCTATTGTTCTTATTGTCTTTTTACTACTGATGTCGTTCCTGTAAGTATTCCAATCATGAAAAACTCAATATTTTTTAGACAAGAAGCAGAGAGAAGGGAACAAGAGGCTAGAGGGCGACTCGAGCGGCAGAGAATTTCCGACGAAGTGGAAGCTGAAAAGTCGAGAAAAGCTCTTCTCGAGCTCAAAGTGAGCAGCATGGCCATCGAGAGCTGTGGCCAGACCAAAGCTGAGGCCATGAGTCGTATTGAGGCCCAGCGCATTGAATCTGAAGCTGCGGTGGAGCAAGCGAAAGCAAAGGCTGAAGCGGTCAAAATTGAGGCTGTAAGTTTTAATATGTAATCCTATACTATGGACAATTTATCCCCCGTTTAACCCTTTCAGTCCCAATGTCAATTTGACATGATCATTTTCAATTTTTTTTTCTGATCGTCTATAGCCATTTATATCAAAAGCTTTGATATCAAAAAGCTCGTCATTCGATTCTTTAAACTTTTTTCTATTAGAAAATATTTTTTTATTGATCTCAATAGATTTCAGCCCTATTATTTTTTTTTAAATTATGATCAGAAAAATGATGATGCCAAATGACATCACTGGGACTGAAAGGGTTAAAATGTCTAAAAATACATTTTCCAATAGATTTAGTAACCCTAATTTTAAATATCTAAGTGAAAGTTTCAAAAAAAAGTTTGGGTTTGTAGGGAGTGATTAATTGTGCCACACATTATTTATTTCTTAAAAGGCCTGTTCATTGTTATACCCAGTAATTCATGGTTAAAATTTATAAAGAGTGGCTGAATGCAGGTTTTCGTTAAAATATGAATCTTTTAAAATTGTTTTTAAATATTAGTATTTGTTTTTAGCTTAATCAAACATCTAGGTAAAGTAATTAACTTTCTTAACAAATCCTGTGTCATGAAAGCTCATGGTAGGACAAGGCCGTATATGCCGATTTTGGCTGTCCTGGACAAGGGATCTAGGGTTCAAAGCATATGCCCCGGTTAGGTTGAATGTAAACTTCTATAAGCAATATGAGCTTTCTATGTTGGCAGTGAACAATTTCTAAACTGAAGTATTGTTAACTTTTAATAACTTAGAAATATTTACTGTACTGCCATCAATGTAACATTATTATCCAAGAAAATTTTTCTAATTAAAGTATTCAATAAATTGAACCCATAATGTTTTCTTCTGTTGTATTTGCATTGGATAATAAATTATCTTCTTTAGGAAATGGAATTAGAACGCCTGCATAAAGCAAGGGAGGAGGAGTTGCTTTATTTGAAGCAACAAAATGAGTTAGAAATATCCAAGTTGAAGCAAATTGCAGACATTGAAACTCAGAAATTCAAGAACCTTGTTGATAGCCTTGGAAGTGAAACAATTAAATCAGTTGCATCTGCTGGTCAAGAATTCCAAGTAAGAGCAATTTCTGATAATTTCACACTGGAATTTTTTTTAATATTTAATTCTTAGTTTATCATGAATATTCTAATTTTGTACTAAGGTAAATTGTTTTAAATATTTTTAATAATGTCTTATTCAAATATTATTAAACTTTTGGTTACAATTATTCCTAGTTAATTTATGAACAAATTGAATTATATTACAAATAAAAAAAACAAGCACAGTTGGCTCCTTCTTAACCGGACTTGGTTTAATAGGATCGCCTCTTTAACTAGGCAAAAACATGTTAACCTAAATTGCATAAATTACTTCTTAGATTCCCAACAATGTGACGATGAAAAAAAAATTGCTAAACTTTTTTAGTCTGCAAATGTATGAATTGCAATCAAATGTACTTCCAAACCGTAATGAATTTATTTTTTGTGGTTTACCTGGGATTTTGCTTAAGGGGAGGTCAATCAATCCTCTGTTGAAATCCACAATATCCTCTGTTGAAATCAAAGAGCTATATGTAAGGAACAAAATATAAAAAAGTTCATAATGATATCTCGTATAGTTCTTGAGAAAAATTTTCCTAAAGTTCGGTGCATTAACATGAGCCAGATGGAAATCTCGGACTCTCCTTAACCGACTTGCCTACAGTCTTATTTTAGCTAAGACTTAAGATTTTATTAAAATACAAACCTTTTTGTGTTCCAGGTCAAGCTTTTGCAAGGATTGGGCATCCAGTCAGCTTTGATTACAGATGGCAACACACCTATCAACTTGTTTAGCACTGCTCAGGGATTTCTTGGAGGAGCCATGTCCCAAATAAGTAAAAGGGCTCGCATGGACAGTGATGCATCATAAATTGCTTCTGCTATCTGATTAAAGCAGAAGTTCCTGCAGCTAATACCTCTTTAGAGCAAAGTACAATGATTGTTAAATTGAATGTATGACATTTTTGAAAAATTGCTACTGACAGGATTGCCGTGGGTCGGAAATTATCATTGAAGTCACTAATGATTTTTTAATTGTTTAAATTCTTTTAGTCCAAACATTTTGTGTAAGTTTAGATTCTAATGAATTATCTAAAATACTTTTTTTGGTTCATTTCTTTTTGTTTTTTGTGTGATAACAGGCAGTCCTGTTGTAACATTTTGTTTGATTGACAATGTAAGTTTTTGATTTTCGCTGTGTTTGTTTGAAATATTGTATAGATAGATATTGAATGTTTAAAGTTCCTGCTGGCAGATTATTTGTTACATAAAATTTAGATATTTTTATTTTCAAGTAAGAAGACTTAACGCAATCTGCATGCTTGTGATTATACTTAAGTATTGCTACTTAAATTTAGCATTGCACATGGTTTTGGTCTTTCATATGTCAGTGAACTTGTAGTTGCTATAGTAAAACATATGCTTAATTTTTCTAATGTGTTGTCGAAATGCAGTCATGTACTTTGAAATAAATTGAAAATTATTTAGAGGTACTTATTAATCAGAGCTTTTTAGATAAAATGAGTAAAAAAACAAATATTTATGTGCCTTTTAAATTGTAATGCAAATATTAAAATAATCTTCAGAATTTTTTTTCCTTTACTGGCATTACTTGTAAGGGACTAAGTTGTAAAGGTGATTAAGTTGTAAGGTTGATAAATAGTTGTTAGCAATATGAAAAATTTTGATTAACATTGCAAGGAAATGCAAATGCATTAGCCTTTAATTATTTACAATACACAAAGGATTAAAAAAAAATGCTTTTATTATATCATGTACAATATAAATATTCATTCTAATGTTATGTTTACTATTAAAAATACTTAAAAGATTTGGATAATTTGACATGTTTTTAGACAATTTAAATTTATTATTAAGTATGAATTAAACTTCCAATTGAATAAAAATTCAAATTTATAGGGTCACAGCTTATTTTAATTTGCTGAATTTCTAATTCTTTGTGATTTTTTACTGTTATATATTTATAGATTGTTACATTAAAAAGTGTTTTTTAGGTTTTGTTTTGTTATTTAACTCTTTAAGGTTATGTATAAATGTTTATTAGTTATATTGATGTTGGGGCATGTAAACAATTAACCTGTCTGAAAAGAAAAACAAATATTTGTATTAAAGAAAAACATAAAATACTTTTTTGTCCGTTTGCTAAAGGAACAAACTATATAGTATGTACGAGCAGTGATTGTTGTTTTTGTAAATTTTACTTTTCTACCATACAAAGTAAGGAAAATGCCTTTGTATTTTCAAAAAATCAGTATTAAACGTTAAACTTTTTAAATAAGATCTTTACATTTTCTGGGAGATGTGTTATAACTATTAAAATTTTTGAAAATGTGTTTGCAATACTTATATTTATTGTGGTAATGCATTAATAGATTCATTAGTTCCACTTTGTTTCTTTTGTTTTTCTTATAAAGGTGTTTTTTGTATTTAAGTCCAACAAGCTTTTGCACTTTTTGCTAAACCTTGATACTACAAGTTACATATTTTGTTCAATGGAGAAATGTTGCCTTTTGAATAAAGTAGTTGCCTTCATGTGTATTAGTTTTCCTCTACTACTAGTTACTTTTACAGATACTGACGCCATAAGTATTATCTAGCTACACAAAAACATATCCACAAACCAAAACTCGAAAACCGCCCTTCCTCAGCGATCAAAAATACCCTGAGGACAATAAATTTTTCGTATCTGACTTCTCGTGGACGGCCATTACCTGGTTAATGTTCGTGTGATATATATTTTTTAGCAATTTTTACTATCTTACAAGAGTCTAACACCTCACTTTTAAAATGAATTAACAAGATTTCTAATCTAGAAATCCTATATCCTGTTAATTCCTTCACCAGACAAAAAGGACTTGTAATCGGGCATACAAAGGAAAAGTTCTGTAGTCACGTGTTTTTGGACTTCTAACGACGGAATTAAAGAGCCCTTTCAGATTTCTGTGCAGAAAACCCAAAATTATTGGCTTGATTATGAAACTTGCAAACGTCTTATTATATTCATTTAAAAAAACGTAGTACCTTCGGATGAATTGACATTCCAGATAACTTGACCTTTGTTATTTAAATAAATGTCAAAAAGAAATACTATGTTAGAATTGGAACGTAGTATTTATTTTATTACTGTATAATATAATCCTAATAACTACTAATTTATTATACAATTTATGTAAATGTTTGTAATAAATAAGAGAAAAATCTCTATGATTTTTATTTATTTAACAGTCTGTGCTGGGTGCGGGTTCGTTTCCCGTGTTTGCCCTGCGTAAAATTTCTCTCTTGTCAGTTTGTTTTAAGTAATGTTTGTAAAGCAAAATGTATCTTTTGAAAAGATATCACTATGGAAATAGCGTTTGGTTCCAGCTTAGGTGTCAGTTCTCTTGACCATTTAGAAATTGAGTTCCTTCCTCATCAGCTTTGTGTGGCACTAGTGCGACATCAATTCAATCAAATATCTTTTGCAAACAAAAACTCGGTAATTTTCTACCAAAGGAGTGCGTTCAAATTTATTTTATGGCTTTATTAACCAAAATCAAAATACATGTTATAAAAATAACAAAAACTTTGAATAAATTAAGAAAATTAGCTTCATCTATTTTAAAGTCGATATTATATAAATCAATCGCGGGTCACATTAAGAAATATTTTAATGGTCATCTTGATGAGAAGATATCTTGACGAAGAGAACGGTATCAATTCGCATTTGTGTTGCCTCTCAAGACATGAAACAAGCCAATTCTATAAAGTACATTAGCCGCGTTTATATGAGTCATCGAATCCATGGATTGAAGAACAAACTCAGCAATTTTTCCCTCTTGAGGATTTTCTCCCAGACAGAACTCAATTTCAGGGTCCATTGGGGGGTTTCGCAAACCCTCCAATGAAGGAGGGCTTGATGTTTCATACCATGTATTTGGCCACAGTAGTTAAGGGACTGGTGCACATTAAATCTTAAACTGTAAATAGCTGTGATCGATATTTATTAGATAAATTTACTTATGCGATATGACTTTTTACTCAGTTAAGCAATGCATAGCACTTTGGAACCATCTGTTTAAACAAAGCAAACCAAGTATAGTGTACAACTAATTTTTTTAAACTATCGAGATAAACAAACATATTTGTGCTTGTGTTTTGATTGTGGCAACACTCATATCGGCTTTGGCAATCTGAAACGTGGTGTGCCGCCGTAAACGAAGAAATAACGTTAATTTAAAATAAAAAATGCCACCAAAAGCAAAGAAAGGAGCTGCAGAAAAGCGTACTGTATTTGTTTTTTTCTTAAATTTATATTAAAAATTTTAATTGGTCATGTGGATGTGTTTGTAAAAGTTGTTTTAATGTACCCTTCGACATGGCAAGAGTCATGTTCCTCGTGGTGTTATAAATTTCGCATGTTTTATTATAATCATACGTTTTTATCTTACTAGCCATATTTAAGTTGGAAACGTTTTAATTTTTTGTGTTAAAACAATATTAATGTTTTAAAAATTAACGCGGAGCAATGATTTGTGTGTTTCCTTACTTAAGCCTAAAGCATCGGTGCACCTAATTTCACTGATTGTAATGTGACATATGTAGGTATTTTATTATGGGTTAGAATATGTAAATCTTAACTTTTGTTGTTTAAAGGTTTTTTTTTAATTCTTAATTATATAATGTGACCTAATTAGTTGTTAAAATGAGAATAATAAACAAGGTTGTGTTTACCTATGTATGAAATCTGACCCACCATACAAAATCTTGGAGGGACGATTGTTAAGTTATTCTACTTTGTTGGAAGTTGCATTGCTTTTTAATCGCTTTCAAATTAGTATATGTTTCCTTTGCTTTGTTTTTGTGACCATCAATTTAAAGGAAGTTTTTGTCCGTGCTGAGGGGCTAGCACAACTAACTGAACAAGTTGATTACTCATTTATCTGGCATTTCACAATGTACTGGAAAAATTCTTCTGTTCTGGTAAAATTTGGTAACTTATATTGTAAGACTATTCCAAAGAAGAAAGATGCTTAAAAATAACTTTTGAATGCACTCTGATGCTGATATAGGCTAGTTTACTGTATTTGAAATACACGATTTTAAGATGTTGCCATATCGAAAAGGGCTGCCCATGCCCAGGGAAGTTTCATTTGTCCCCATAATGGAATATGCCAAAACAGGACAGCTCTCCCACAGCTGGCTATGATTGCCAGTGAGAATATTTTTGTAGCAGTTCTCTATTTTCCTTACGAGGAAGTTTCACAAGCTTAACATTTCGGTAGAAATTTACTGTACGGTAACCATTGGCGAACTTTCCGAAATCGCGCCAGTAGTCCGTATTCTGGCGACTTTTGACGTCACGCTCTCTTCACAACGATGACGTTTTCCGGCAACCCTATCTAACCATTATGCGTTTCGGTCAGGTCAGACAGGTTGCCACCAAAAACTATTTATCGCCAAATCGGAAAATAGCGCCAATGGTTACCGTACAGTGAAGGTGAACCAAAATTTCAGCAACTTCACTCCTTTAAAATTACGTTTTTTCCTTACCAACAGCCAAGGCAGCTGCAGCCGCTGCCCCGAAACCGGCTAAAACCGAGAAACCCAAGGAGACCAAGAAGGAGAATGTCCCCCCGGCACCCAAACCTGCCACCACCAAGGCCGAGAAAGTCGCCCCCAAGAGCAAGAAGCTGACCCCAGCCCTGGGCAAGGCCAAGGCTCTTGCTGCCAAGAGGAAAGTCACCAAGGGGGCCCATGGCACCAGGGTAAGGAAGATCAGGACAACTGTCCAGTTCAGGAGACCTGTCACCTTGTCCCTGAAGAGGTCACCCAAGTACCCAAGGAAGAGTTGCCCAAGGCGTGCAAGGTAGGCTTAAATGGTTTTTTTTTATAAATTTAAATTGAAGAGTTTGCTAAGTGAGATTTTTTAAAAAAAATTAGATTTTTGTGTTCATGAACATGTTATTCCCTCCTTTCAAAGCAACAATATTCTCCCTTTGCGCAAACTTTAAGTCATGTATATGTTTTGCCTTTTATAAGTGCTAACGAAAAAATCAATTTCTCGTGTTCACCTTTTTGTCACTTAGCACATTCTTACACTAAACCTCTTCAATTGTCAACAAGTTTAGTTGTAGAAGGGGCTCAAAAAGGCATAGCATTTACATGATTTTGTGACTTTTCAGCATTTTTTCTAGATAAAGTCGTCACTAGAAAGGTCTAGTTCAGTTCACATTCTCTAAAGTATAACTAGACTAGACATTGAATTGGGGACTTCGTCTAATTGAAGTTACGATCGTTTAAGGTGGTAATAGGCCGGCAGGACCCTATGTCTTAGTGGAGAAAGTGTATTTTGTAACTGACCATTCCCTTACAATGGATGTTGGTACTAATACCTACCAAAGAGTTGCGATTAAAAGTGTTTGCAAACTTTTGCTGTCACTGTCAATATGTAGTCTAACCAATGGGCCAATAGCTATGCAGCTCTGTTAGATCCCCTTCTTTATCATGATTCTGTTCATAATAGTTAAGGATTTTTGTCAACCTCTTTCATATCTTATAAATACCACCATTTAGTTTTTAATTTTGAATGTGATGTGCCTTTGATTGTGTGCAAATTTTTCAATCTAGTACTTTTTAGCTTTTAGTTAAGTCAATATTTAGAAAATTTTTCATCTATGTGAATGGATTCAGGGTAGAATAATGATGTCATAATATTTTTTGATACAGTTTAGAAGTATTGCAACACTTTCTTTAAAAAAAAGATGTTAGATTCTTGTTTTTTAAGCATTTCTAACTCTGAATTAATCTTAATAGTGTGGGTAGCCTTATACTTGTGTGCCATGGTCAGTTGCGATGCAGTATTTATTAGGATAAGTCCCAGTCTCTGCATTAAAACACCAGACAAAGACTTAATTGGATTACCATTTGCATTTTTAACTATTTTCAAATAATTGTGTCACAATTTTCAGACATGGTACATTTCCGCGGAAACGCGGAAATCCGCTTTTTTGACTCGGAAATTTATTATCCCTGAGATCAATGCAAATTTGCATTAAAATTTTTGTGTGTATATAGCGGTAGAGGGTAGCGTAGCGTCGGAATTCGGAAGGAAAGAAAATGCAATCGAGCGCCGCCGTGCACGATGTTACGATCGCCCGAGTTTCGCGTGTTACGATCGCCGGAGTTTCGCGATGTTGTGATCGCCGGAGTTTCGCGATGTTGCGATCGCCGGAGTTTCGCGATGTTGCGATCGCCGGAGTTTCGCGATGTTGCGATCGCCGGAGTTTCGCGATGTTGCGATCGCCGGAGTTTCGCGATGTTGCGATCGCCGGAGTTTCGCGATGTTGCGATCGCCGGAGTTTCGCGATGTTGCGATCGCCGGAGTTTCGCGATGTTGCGATCGCCGGAGTTTCGCGATGTTGCGATCGCCGGAGTTTCGCGATGTTGCGATCGCCGGAGTTTCGCGATGTTGCGATCGCCGGAGTTTCGCGATGTTGCGATCGCCGGAGTTTCGCGATGTTGCGATCGCCGGAGTTTCGCGATGTTGCGATCGCCGGAGTTTCGCGATGTTGCGATCGCCGGAGTTTCGCGATGTTACGATCGCCGGAGTTTCGCGATGTTACGATCGCCGGAGTTTCGTTATGTTACGATCGCCGGAGTTTCGGGATGTTACAATAGCCGGAGTTTCAGGATCGGCGGAGTTTTGCGATGTTATGATCGCCGGAGTTCCGCGTTGTTACGATCGCCGGAGTTTCGCGGTGTTAACGATCGCCGGAGTTTCAGGATAGTAGGATCGACTTAGTTTCATGATTTTTCCAGATTTCAACTAAAGATGAGTGAAGAATATTATTTAATTCAGAAAATTTATATTTCATAAAAAATTATTTTAATTTGGAGCGATCTGAACTCAACATTCAGAGTAAATTTCATTGGAATAAATTTTAGATATTTTTACATGTAGCAAGTTTAATGATTTTTTTACTTATAATTTAAAATGTTCTTATATTTTATCTGATAAGGAATTACATAGTAAGGTCAATTATCTTGTTGTTAATGTCTTATTTTGGTTACAAAAGTTAACTATTTGTTTTATTATTACAAAAATCCATCGTTTGCAAAAATTGAAAATTTTTGCTATCGTAATTTGTATAAGAAAAAAGTTTCAGCTTTTTTTTTCTTCAGCGTGTACCATGTCTGAATTTTGAGATCAATTTGGAGTTACCTTGATTTAAGAGAATTTATATGTTTATCAAACTAAGTTTTGTTAGTATTTCTTTCAATTCTGAGATTATACAAAATCACGATTTGAGAGTCTTGTTTTTAATTATAATACTGATTGAAATGTTTTTACCAATACGTTTTTTATTCTAATTTATAGTGCGACGATAATACATACCTAACCTAACTTATTCTAATTAATCTATTTTAGATTCGACCAGTGGTCCACAATTAAACATCCACTAACCACAGAGTCTGCAATGAAAAAGATAGAAGACAACAACACACTGGTTTTCATTGTAAACAAGAAAGCAAACAAGCCCCAAGTTAGAATGGCTGTAAAAAAATTGTACAATATTGATGTTCAGAAAGTGAACACTTTAATCAGGTAGGACAGTGCTTGCTTTTACGATTTCTTACTAGGGTATAAATTTCTGAAATTGAAGCTAACTCGCAAACCTTGATACTGCTTTTAACATTTATTTTAATCCTTTGTAAAGTATTGTTTTGCTAGTTAGCTTATAAAAAAACATTCTAATGAAGAATTTAAAAGGACATGTGGCTTATTATTCGTAAGCATACAATTATTAGCTTATTATTTGGAAGCAATAGGTGAAAAATAATGCAAGAAAATTATTCAATATCTCTGTAGCGTAACATTGGGAGAGTTAATTTCGTTTTTGAAAATTCATGTCAAATTAATGAATTGCACTTCTTAATCACTTAGATTTTACAATTTCCTAACTATTTTTTCAAATGTTGCTTTGTATATATGCCATAAGTGCAAACCTCTTCCCTTTACTATCAAAGTTAATTTAGCTAGCAATATATGTCATTGTCACTGAATGAAGCTTGTTCTTTTAATAACAGTTAGAAATTATTTCCGAAAGGTTGAAAAATAATTCTTCGGTGATTTTAAAATAAACTTAGTCACAGTTATTAATACAGGGTGGCGACAAGACCGGGAAATCAGGGAATTCTCAGGGAAATTTGCAATCCATTGAATATCAGGGAAATCTCAGGGAAATTTACCTATTAACCCCCCAATTTTTAAAAGAACGGATTTTTTTTCGACGTAGAGGAACCGATCCTTTTTGGGATCCGTTCATTTCACCTCGTTCACTCTGGACCGACCCATTACCAGCGATCTCGGAGGGATTTTCCGATCTGTAACGGGTCTTTCATTCGAAGCGATCTAGAGGATACGGATGATCGTTCCTTTTGTGGATCCGTTCTTTTGGACCCGTTTTCTCCGGACCGACCCATTTTTAGCGGTAGCGCGCTCGGATTGGAGTGAGTTTGTTTATTGTTATTGTTTCGTTCTCTATGGTTTCGTTTGAAGGCATGCTATAAAAATGCTAGTGAATTCCGCTTTCGTTTATCAGACATGGTACATTTCCGCGGAAATACGCTTTTTTGACTCGGAAATTTATCACCCCCGAGATTGATGCAAATTTGCATTAAAATTTGTGTGTGTATATAGGGGTAGGGGGTGGCGTAGCTTCGGAACTCGGAAGGAAAGAAAAAGCAATCGCTCGCCGTCGTGTACGATGTTATGATCGCCGGAGTTTCTTAATGTAACGATTGCCGGAGTTTCGGGAAAGAAGGAACACCGGAGTTTCGCGATGTTACGATCGCCGAATTTCGCTATGTTACGATCGCCTGAGTTTCGTTATGTTACGATCGGCGGAGTTTCGTGATGTTACGATCGCCGCGGAGTTTCGCGATGTTACGATCGCCGGAGTTTCAGGATAGTAGGATCGACTTAGTTTCACGATTTTTCCAGATTTCTACTAAAGATGAGTGAAGAATATTATTTTATTCAGAAAATTTATATTTCATAAAAAAAAAAATTTTATTTGAATTTGGAGCAATCTGAACTCAACATTTAGAATAAATTTTATTGAAATAAATTTTATATATTTTTACATAAAGAAAGTTTAATTATTTTTTACTTATTATTTAAATTGTTTTTATATTATCTGATTTGGAATTATTTAGTAAGGCCAATTATCTTATTGTTAATATCTTATTTTGGTTATAAAAGTTAACTATTTGTTTTATTATTACAAAAATCCATCGTTCACAAATTGAAATATTTTTGCTATTGTAGTTTGTATAAGGAAAAAAGTTTCAGCTTGTACCATGTCTGGTTTATATTCGTGTATTATTTTAAAGATGTAAGCATCAGGAAGTCAGAAAACTAAACAGTATCAAGTTTTTTAGACTCTTACTCAAAACAATTCCCATTCATCGGAATTTCTCAGGACTCGATTTCCCTTTCGGCGCAGTGTGTGCTTTTGATATTAAAATTGCTCATGGTGGTTTAAGTGACATTAAAAATCACATCAACTCGAAGAAACACACTGAAAGTGTTGAAAAAACATCTAAAATTTGGAAATTTTTTAGTTCTGGTGAAAACGATAGTGAAGTTATAAATGCGGAATTTTTGAAATGGTTACTTTATTAAAATATCAAGAACCACTGTAGCAAATGTTAATTATATATTTTGTGTTGGGATAAAAGATGAAAATCACACCTCCTTTTTTGGTATGGAAAAATGAATGCAAAGTTTGTCATTTTATTTTTGTGTTTATGTTATTTTTATATGTATTACTTCAAAAATTAGTTTCTAAGAAAAATTTGAAATCTCAGGGAAATTTTTTAAAAATATTCTGGAAATCAGGGAAATCTCAGGGAATTTTACATTTCAATTTCTGTAGCCACCCTGTAATAGTTTTCAGGGTGTCTACAGGTCTCGAAAGTCACGGAAGTCCCGAAAAAGTAGCGAAATTGATACTAGAGTAACGAAATTGATACTAGAGTCGCGAATTTTTAAAAAAAAAAAATCGTTTGAAAATAACCCACTCTTAAAAAAGTCTGGAAAGTCCTTGATTTTTCCAATTTGTGAAAAACGAATGATTTTTGTGCGGGGCAATTATGCCTTGTCGGATCCTCGCCGTAAATAATAGAAAAACTGATTCTAAAACGTAGGGATGATAAACCGAAACCAGTCGTTTGGCTTAGGTTAAGCAGGTTTTTCCTTCGGTTAAAAACCGGTTAAACCGAAATCGGTCATAAAAGGCTTTTAGCATGGAAACCAAAGTTAAATAAACGCTTTTGCCTAGCGTGAATCGCGTGACCTTCGGTGCAATTAATCACTTCATTGTTCTAAATGAAGAGCCAATCACAGCACAGTTATTATAAAAAGAATAGGGCTGTGAGGTTTAGATAATTATTTAATATTTTAACTGTTGTTCCTTCACCGAAAAAGGAATGACGGTTTAGTTTTATTTTATTTCAAACAAAAACTTAATTGGAACGCGGAGTATCTTTTTTTTCTAAATTTCGTTTTTCAGCCAATTTTTTATTATATTAAGAACCGGTTTTTGTTTATCGTCGCAAGAAACCGGTTATACCGGTTTTTGTGTGACAGTTTAACTGGTTAAAAACCGGTTGTACCGTTTTCGATTTTCCATCCTTTGTAAAATCAAAAATATTTCGAAAGTGTTGCTTAAACTTTTTTGTTAGGCATTTTGCAAAAACTAATTGAGGTTTCATAGAAAAGGATTAAAACAGCAATGCTCTAATAAATCAAAGAAACTTTTTTTTTTACTTTATATTATTTTTCCGCAATGCTCTAAGTACTAATATAACTTTTTTGAAACATTAGATTCAAATTGAAGATGCTGATTTTGTAAGTGTAAGAAAAAAATTATGCCACATAAATAAATGGATGTATACGGAGTGGTGGTATTAGCTTTATATTTTTAATTGATAACTTGGTAGAGGAAAATTTATTTTTGAAAAAAGATTTGAAGTATTATGAAAAGGTGAAATTATTTATATTCTTTTAAACATAAACAGTGTTAGAAGGTCACTTAGTGGTTGGACCTGTATATTAACTTAGTTTTCATCCAAAAGTTGTGAAATTTCCTGTTCGTGAATTAACGATTTCATAAATTTGGTATTCTTTCTTGGTCATGGATTTTTTCTATGGAATCCCAAAAAGTCATGGAAAAGTAATGGAATTTGATTTTGGGAATCCAGTAGACACCCTGGTTTTTTTTTTAAATAATTCTGCCATGAACTTTTTAAGGTGGTTTCTAAAGATCTTGTCAAAACTAATAATTTCTTCCTTATGTGATCCAGTTTTGAGGCTGTGTGGCTAAGACTTTTTATCAAACCGGATCTTAACTGTACAGTCTCTTGAATTTTCATAAATCTTTTTAGCTTTTATTAAATTGCTGTGATGCCGTCTATACCACCCAAATGTGTATGGTTGTTACTCTGCAGCAATTAAAAATAAATATTTTAAAAATCGTCTCTAAAGGAGATACATATACTTAAGACCATATAGTGTACAGAATATGGTTAAAAAAGAATCCTGGTTTAACACTCAAAAGGTTGAAGTGTCTTATCATAGTTAATGATTTAAATTTGATTTTTCAGACCTGATGGCCAAAAGAAGGCATATGTAAGATTAGCTCCCGATTATGATGCTTTAGATGTGGCTAACAAGGTAATATTTTTTTCTTTCGCTACAATTCTCATAAATGACTGTTTTTTTAACTAATATTTTATATCAAATGTTTTATTTAAGTATCTCAGCAGAAATAGAGTTTTTCCTCTTTAAAAAAAATAGCATATTAAATAGTTCCTCGTTTTAAATAGTTGAAGTGCTAAGTAGAAGAATGTGCTAAGTGACAAAAAGGTGAAAATAGTTTTTAGTTTTCATTTGTATCTGTTGATACTTTAGTTTGCAAACCATAAAAAATGTACGAAATTTAAAATATATGATAAAAGGAAACTTAATATCTCTGGTTAAAGAAGTAATCTGTTCAATGACACAAATATCTAATTTTCTTTTCTAAAATATCCCTCTGCACATTATTCCACTAAGCTCTTCAATTGTTATTGAGTGTTGGTTAATAATTGATTTGTATTAGTTTTACTACCAAAAAAAAGTGATAAATTATTTCATACAACAGTTTTTACATCTATAAAAGTACATATGTGCTGGGTTTGTTGATAGTTGCAATTGTGATCTTTTATCACCCTCTTGGTGTTCCTTGCATACTTGCCGACATGTAGTACAATTTTGTGTATAAGGCACCAATGTTGCCAAAACAATTTGCTGTGCCCGAAATAAAATTGGGAAGGTGGTTTGTCTTGTCCCGGTACGACCCATCACTGCAGTTACATTACGCCTTCTCTCCGGCTCAATAATAATTGACTCTCCCTGTTAATTTTTATTTTATGCAAAAGTTGAATATTTAAAATAAGAAGGCATGTATTTTTTTCTTGACCTGAAATTTTCTGCAGGGGTAAGATATTTTATAAGTGCGCACATATGTCTTTATACAGGGTGGCTACAAGATCAGGGAATCATGGAAAAGTCAGGGAATGTAATCAATCTGGAAAAGTCAGGGAAATTGGTGATTTTTGTTAAAAATCAGGGAAAATTTCCGAAACTGCCATTTTAACCGGTAAAAGAAAGGATAAGAAAAGTTTAATCCGGAAAACGCTTTCACCTAAGTGATTGAGTTGCTGCTCAAAGTCTTATCATAACTAAAAAAATTATTATATGGGCTTTAACGCTTGCCTTTTTTTTATTTGTTTTAAAAAGCTCATTGTATATTCATTAAATAAATTTATTTTTTTTAAAATCTTTTTTTAATGCTCAATATACTAGAAAGTGGTTTCACAAATACCGAAAGGAAACCAGCATGCTAATATAGTTCATTGCCGCTAATCAGGGAAATTTTTTACATTCAGCCTGGAAAGTCAGGGAATTTGTTTTCACAGATTCTGTAGCCACCCTGATTATTATCACACCCTGCTTAATTGTTAGCTTACTATCACTTAGCAAACATAAAACTGTTTGCCATTTTAGAGATAGGAGTAAGTTTTTAGTATTGATGAAGTATGTGTTATTGTACATGATAGAACAATTGTTGCCTTATTTATTTTAATGAGGTTTGATATAATATATTCGTTTTCTGATTTTAATTAAATTATTTGAATGTTTAAAAATATTATTTTTCATTGTATTTAATATATATTTTTTTCTAAAGGAATGTTCTTTTTTTTCAGATTGGAATTATATAAATCGACTGCCTGTGTTTGATTAATAAATAAATGTAAAAAATGACTATTTGGTGTCTTGTTTTTTTTCTTCATCTCATTAGGTGTTTTTTTTTTTTTTTTGGTTCATGATTGTTAGTTTGTATAATTGTATTTATAGTTTAGAAGCTAGCCCTATGCTATAACGGTTTTTCTTAGTGGTTCTTAATAAAATTGATATCATGATTCAGGATACCTTTCGAATGTTAAATAATAGGTTTTGCAAATTGAAAAAGCTTCACTAACGGAACTTAATATTGTCATTTTTCAAGATTACTTGAAAATAAAAATACATATTATATGGATGATATTCTTGAAAAGTTCACTATAAGTAAAAGAAAAAGTAATTTAGGAATTCAAGTTAATATTAATCTTATTTTAGTACTTCGTTTGTTTAAAATAATACTGCTCATAAGGTTTAAAATATATCCTCCCACTATATAATTTTTATAAACTTTTGTCTAAACCAAATTTTTATAACTTAGGTATTTACTTAATTTTTAATTTCACTGCAAAACTACTATGTTATGGGAATGACTCGGAGATTTTTTTTGCGATACATTTTTCAAACAGTTTCAAGTAGGTAATTAAAAATTAAATTGCATACAGCATGTCAATTTAGTGGAATACGAGGTTCCAAGTACAGATAATTCTTTTGAATATACAAGCTGTTAATTTTGTGTGTAATTAATAGACCATTTAAACTTTTTCTTGAAATCCAAAATGTGCAATGGGTTGTTTCACGCAGTATTGAAAACACAGCAACAAATAAAGTTAAAAGTATGGAGTTTGGGTTATAAGAAGCATTTCCATAAACCACAAAATAAAAAAAGCTTAGTTATTTCATAAGCCTCACATCTGCTTGACTCTGTTTACGTCATTTTTCTATGCAAGTAATGAATCGACTGTGTTCGTTATCGGTATTTTTGAAAAGCTTCAACATTCTAGTTAGTAATATATGTAATTAGAAAAATTACGATGTCGCTAGGGGTTTCAGCTCAAGTGTTGTTCTTGTCTCTTGACCACTGCCTAAAACTACTGGTCTTACCGCCTTTAAATCCCATATAGTTTTGGATCAACGTTTATTCAAGCAAATTCTGGAGTTAATTCTGCTTTTTAAAATTATTAATTACAAGCATTTTCAGTATTTATTTGAAATTCTGCTATAGTGCGGCGTTATATCCAACCTTTTTTTTTAAATATGAGGATTGAGGAAGGTGAGTAACTGAAGTGAATGCAAGATAATGTTTATTTACTTCAGAATTGATAACAAAACATCAAAAATGTAGATATATAATATATTCTTTTAAGTTATATTTTTCCATGATGTTTGAGTCATGTGTCTGATCAAGTTAAGCATCATATTTCAGCAAAAATTTTAGATTAAAAAATAAAATGTCAACCAACAGTAACATGATTGCATCAATGGCGGATGAGCTCTCATCACAACAAACACTCATGGTTGTCACACACGTTCCCCCTGCTGATTTAGTTTCTCATACTCAGTCAAGCGATCAGTTGGATAGAGACATTTCCTCTTCGGATATTTTGCAGCAGGCCCTAGTTGAAGCAGATACGTACGACTCAAGTACATTGTCACACACGCGTAGCAAAGATTTTCAAGAAAATATTCAACATCTCACAGATCATTCTTATATACACACAACGCAATCGCCTGATATGTCATCTGATATAGTTGAAATGAACTCGCAAGACATTGAGGAAGATTTAGAAACTTCAATCCATGAAAACAAGGGTAACACACCATTTGATTCAGAAAAGTGTATTATATCTCCCAATGTTCATCAGTTATCCAGACCTGAATTTTCTGCAGATCCTTATGCCATGGACAAAAGCAATGATATGTTATCCACAGAAGTCAGTGATACCATTGACGTTCTGGATGAAACCGCCCTCGACAGCAATGCGCTTGTGATATCTGAAAATCCATCCTTAGAGAAACCAGTGGTATCGGTCAGCCTAAGCTCTTTAAATCAGCAGCAATACATATTCAAATTGAAAGATTCGTCACCACATACCTTAACAACCTCATCTGCTGGCTTTGACATCTCGCAACTCAAACTCCCCGCAAAGCAAACCAGCGCTCCGGTGGGCTCGGTCGGCAACCCCATCCAAATCATCCAGAATGGCAACTCCTACCACTCAACCCAACTGCTTACCCAGGCACAATTGCAGCAGATCTCTCATGTCCTGCAACGGCAGCAGGCACAAAAAGTCCAAAACGGAGGGAAGTCGATCCTATACGACCCAGCCACCAACACCAGGATCGTCTGCCGTGTGGTCCACCCGAATGCAATCCAGAAAATGGACAAAAGTCCTCCAACGGACAACAGCCGAGCTGCACTGCCCCGACAAGACACCTCCCCTCGTGGCAGGGGCCGTGGCAAAAGACCAATAGGGCGAAGAAGAGATGATGATGAGAGGCTGGCAAACCTATCCAAAGAAGAGAGGGACGAGAAGAAAAAGCACAGGCCAAGGACAAGGTCAGGCAGGATTTCAAAGCCACCGTCGTACATGGTAAAAGACTACAAGCGCATCCATCATTTGGATTTTGATGAGGAGCCCTTAAATGACTCGGATGGAGGTTATTCGGACTATCAAGTTAGTGATGAGGAGGGAGCGAGGTCAGGAAATAAGACAAGTACTCTTACACCAGGTAAATAGTGTTGTTTCTTATAATATTTCAGCAATTTAAAAGTTCAAATACTTATTAAATAACTACAACATGTGAGGATTTTCGAAGATGAAGGAATGAGCCACGACTTGTGAAAGTTTTGCTTCTTATTAGTTTAAATTAAATATCAATATAGGAATGCTGTATTTAAGGGCATTAAAAAAAATCAAATTTGTTAGCAGCTCATTTAGCTTTTAAGCATTTCATATAATATGAGTTGTGTTTCATATAATATGAGTTTCTGTTATACACTAGTTATAAATGTAAAAGCAGATTGAAATTCATCTAAAACAGAATCCTGTACTCTAAAAATTATTGTAACCAAATGTCTCTAATATTTGTGTGTGTGTGTGGGGGAAAAAGTGTTTAAGGTATGGAGGGACAAAGGTTTACAATTGACCAAATTATTGTAATTCTTTGAGTATAATTAATATATTTTATTGTGACAAATTGATATTTACTCTTCTTCTACTTAATTCAGCAGTTTAACCCTTGTTACTTTATTTGTTCAAATGGAACCTTAAAGACCAAATATGCTTTAATACATAAAACCTTGTTTCTAAAATAGTTCTAAATTTTTTGATACCTTAGCCCTTGCTTGTTCAACCTGGTTCTAATATTTAGTACACTATTTCAAGGTTCAGAGTGTTCCTGTAAAGGCGAAATAAAAACAAGATTTAAATGAAAATTGCAATTTTAAGCATACATGGCACCAAGTCAGAATGACTTAACTGTGAAACCGGAGCCACAACAGAAGGCCATATACACATACATTTTTGTGTAATACCTGCATTAATATTTTACGGAGTGACTAGATACCTGCCCAAAACTTGCAGTCGAAACCAGATAAGGGGGTTGCTTTGGTTTTGATGCCAAATGTAGGAATCACCAAACATGCCTAAATTGAGAAATGAGCTTTTTGTTTTTCTGCCTGATTTGAAAAAACATTTCTATATGGGTTCTTCTATATTACAGTTTAAGTTTAAATACAATAATGAAAAATTTTTAAATATAATTTTTAAAGCAAAAGTGATTTAAATATAGTACAGAGATATACTTATAGTTTTAAATAAACGAAATACGGTGAAATTACACTAGAGCGATTTGATCTTTATCCTTGTTTTTACAGTACTAGGCTTGTGAATCATGTAGAATTGCAGATATTTTGATGGTTTAAAGAAAAATGTAATTTTTTTTTAAACAAAATAGGAAATCGCATACCCTTGTGAGAGCATTGCAGCAGAAAAAGAAATCTGAATAATAAAATATTTTAAAATAATTTAGTCTAGTGAAGTTTTCTTGCATTCATGATAAAGAAAAGGCTAAGTAGTATCCTAAAGCAAAACACCAAAGATTGAATCAAATGCTTTAAAAAATATTAAAAATTAATCATATTTTCAATTCAAGCAAACTAGCGATAAATCGCCAGTATGTGCCGCCTTTCTACATGGGAAAACTGGTCCTATACGGGTTCTGGGCAGACACATAGCTCCAGCAAATTTTTTTATTCAATGCTGCTATGTTTTAGAAAAATATTCTGAAGCATGATGTTTATTTTAGGAGTTACAACTTCTAAACACAGGAGCTATAATTGTCGCTCTTGTAATAAAGCTTACATTGGACGTGGAGGTTTGTCTCGTCACTATAGATTGAATCCGACTCATGGGAGAATGCCTGAAGGAGAAGATGTCAGCACACAAGGTTTACTTACATTTATTTAAATTCTTTTTTCTATATATTTGTTATCTAAATAAGTTGTTAATAGTGTAGTGCAGCATTGTAAATCGGATAAAGAAATTTAGGCGCAATGTGTGCTACTGTTTTAAAAAAAGGAGTCAATTCACATAACAAACTAGCATTAAAAAAATTATTCTCAAACTTTGGAGTCTACAGTGCCCAACTAAGCAATTTAAAGGACGCTGGCGTTGCATGTTTGTCGAATTCCCGAAATTTTGTGATTTTAGAATCACTCAAGTTTTGCACTTTTATGATAACTAGCTCCAAAATTTCAGAAATTGCAATTTACCATTGCTAGAGTTTCTAAATACAGGGTGGTCCCGAATTCATGCTACAAATTTTATTGGTAGGTAGGACATTGTAACAATGATTTGTTGTATGGGAATGTACAGTCGCAAGGGTCGCGGTGAGGCGTAAACAGGGGAAATACCGGCCGAAAGGAAAAACAAAGATTTTATTGAAAGCGTTGTTGACAAGTGTCATGTTTACAGTAACTGTTCAAAATTACGTCCACCAGTAGCGATACATGCTCGACAGCGTCAGTGGTGCGATTGGCGTACACGTTCGAAGATGCCTGGTATGTCACGCACACCTGCAGCAGCTACAGATATGCGAGCGACGAGATCCTCATCTGAGTCAACTGGAGTCTCATAAACAAGATGCTTTAGATGTCCTCATAAGAAGTAATCAAGGCTCGATGAATTGGGAGATCGGGCTGGCCAAGGGACTGGTCCACCACACCCAATCCATCGAGCACCAAACGTGGCATTCAGGTAATTTCGTACATCAATGCTGAAGTGTGCTGGCGCCCCATCGTGCTGAAACCACACGCGGTTACGAATGGGGATCCGAACAACATGCAGCACAGTTGTGGTTACACTTCTTTCAGAAAAATTAAATAGCTTTCGCCACTGAGTCGCGGGGTAGTAAATATGGTCCAACCGATCACTCCATTTGTCTTTCCTTTTATTTCCCCTGTTTACGCCTCACCGCGTCACTTGCGACTATACATTCTTATACAATAAATCATTGTTACAATGTCCTGTACCGACCATTAAAGTTTGTACCATGAATTCGGGACCACCCTGTATTATGGTCAGATGGGTTTTTTTTAAGTTTTTGGATCACAACAGTTTTTAAATTAGAAATTGCTGTAATTTTGGGATTTTACCAAGTTTCCTAAAGTTTTGCAATTTATAGATTGCTGAGGCTGTGTAAATTTAGGGACGGACAAAATTTTGTGGTCACAACAATGGTTTGACAAATTTAGGATCGCTGAAAATTTTTATTTTTTTAAGAAGATGACACTTAGCAAGTTTGTTGGAAACCATGTTAAAAAAAGTTAGAATTGACTATTGAGATATTTTTTTATTTTGATTGATTTGATTAACATTTGGTTAGAATTTTTTTAGCAATATATTCTACTTATTATTCGACAAACCAGCTGTACTTGTAATAAATATATAATAGTTATAACAAGTACAAATACTAATTTAGTTTATTAATAATGGTTGATAAATTATTTCTGTCATAGATGAGAACTCCAACAGCTCTTTGGCTTCATCTATTTTAAGTAGCTCTGGAGGCTACACCAACAATCCAAAAAATTCAACCTTTAAGCCTCAAACATTGTCTAAATTTGAAAATGAACCTTCATCATCGCATTCAACTACAGTAAACTATGAAGATTCTTTGAGAGAAGAAAGTTTGTCTGAGAGAAGAAAATCAAATTTAAGAGAAGTAATTTTATGCTTTTTGTTTTTTGTAAGAAAATATAAAAACGAATCTAAGCAACATCATGTTAAATTAAAAAATGATTTTATCTATCCAACAAAGCTGAAATACTTTTATTTTGCTTAATTATGCATTTTATTTTATCCAATGAATTTAAATATATATTTTGCTGATAGTATGTTGTGCCTGTGATCTAATAGTTGAGGCCCAGTGGCTAAGTGCTTCGCATTGTCACGCCACAGGTTGGGGCATGGAATCCTGGATTGGGCGAGGTTGACCCATCCTCTCATCCCTTGAGTGGGTCAATAAAATGGGTACCAAGCATGCTTGGGAACTGAACACTGGGGGTTCTGCGTGAGGCTGACCACTTTACCGGGACATATGCCTAGCTCCCCAGAGCCCTCGGTCACGAAAAGCTGAAATGGGCATGGCAGGCCTTGGCCCAGTAATGGGCTGTTGCACCAGGGAGTTTAGTTTTTAGGTCTAAGAGTTATCAATCTAGTAAATTGAATTAGTTACTAAAAGTAAAGAGTTTTACTGTCCTTAATTTTGAACTAAAGCAGTATAATTCAAAATAACTATGAATAAAAACATCCTTGTTTTTAGTTTATTAGGCAGTAGGTTTAAATATAACTAATTGAATGTCCTTTTAGAAGTATAATATTAATAACACTGATAATGAAATTGTGTTACGATGATGTTTTCTAGGGAAAAAATTTGAACTCGCAGTTATTTGCCAGATTTATAAAAATATCTTTGCAATTCAAAACCTCAATTAAAACACAATAAAATGTTTTAAATTTGTATACATTACATGATAAGGTATTACTTATAAAAGAGTTTATAGGTATTGATTTTTTTCTTTGTGCATTATTTGATTTTAGATTTTGAGAAACTTTTCTGAAGATGAATTAGTTGAAGCTGCTTTACCTAAAATTGCTCAAGTAGTTCCCTTTTGGGATTTCTTCCAAAAGAAATGTGATATGAAATCAGACAGTTTAAGGATATTTGAAATGCTGAAGGAGTTTGAAAAGTTTCTTATTGAAATGCAAAGGGTTTCTCACCAATATCTATCCCCTGCAACATCTGAAGATGACCAAGGGAAAACTATCATAAATGTAAGTATTAGTTATTAGTTTCTGTCTGTGTTTTCAGTATACCCCGCTCATGGCAGTTAGGGGAAGAAGATTTAAATAAATATAATTATTGTCATTTTTATTACATCTCTTCTTTAAAATGCGCTGGCTAGGTTGAAATAAGGCGTTTTTATTTAATAGCAAAAAATACACATCCTACGCACGATTGAAAAAATTTCTCTTATAATCAATCTGTAGTGAATATTATCTTAGCAATCTTAACATTATTAATATAACAGAGTAAATTACATATTAAACTAAATTTTTTACCTACAATAATGAACTAAGTTAAATTTTTGTATAATATTTTATTAATTTATCAATGTGTTTGAAAAAGTTACGAAGGTTTAAACTGTATCATTATGAATGAATTGCATTTTATTGTAATTGCATCAACAATTCAAATTGAAAACTACAAGTTTGTAATTCTGTGCTTAATCAACAAATATATTATAGTTTGACTGGATTGCACTCCTTTACATAAATATTTAATTAGCTGTTACAGTGAATTAAAATTTTAATTGTTTAAATTTTGATATTCATTTTTAGATTTCTAGCACACAAATCGCTGATGCACTATCACTACAAACAGGAGCTTATTTTGTTAAAGATGCATCAAATATATTTCCCGATACAGCACCTCCCTTAAACCCCTACACATCACCATCAAATGCTGACCTCATGCATCCGCTCGTCAAACGCAAGCGAATAGACCATCAAAAGATCTCAACAATGAACGTCGAGGACATAAGCACAAGGTTGCCGGAACAGATTTTGAGCGATACACATGAAGAGGCATTTTCTACCATGAACTCGGAACTTCATCATCAAGATCCCTTGATAGCTACACTGACCAATGTGGAAAGCCACAATGATGTGTCCAAGGGATCTCTGTTTGGTTTGAGAAATGCAACGACTGTCACACCTTCTTCTCTCTCTTCCGGATGCCTGAGTGCTGTGGACACTTCAAAACCAAGCATGTTTTTTTCAACTGACAGGGCTCATCTGTTGCAGAACATACAAGTCAGAAAAGTGCAATTACATGATTCGGACTTGACTCAGCAGCAGCAGTTGAGAAATATAGATTCCAACCAGTATTCAGATTTTGCTTTAAGTGAACTTGCCATCAACAAGGAATTAGCTGGCAATCAGGAACAAATTGATGGGAATAGTGCAATTGTAAACCCAAAGAGCTATGAATCCATGAATCTCGGACATGATATGGGCATTTTAAACTCTTGTCAAGATATTCCCCAAACTATTAATTTATGTAGTAATTCTTCTCTCCTACAAACACTTGTAAATGTATCACCCATATCTAATGCTCATGGTATTCATAATGGAGATTTGATAATTAATGGACAAAATGCCTCTTCAGCTGAAATTTTAAATAATCAAGCCAGTTGTTTGCCTATCACAGACATGGTTGCTCAAAATTCAAGTGTTATAGTTAATGAGGATGACGCACAAGTATGCCTAGCATCTGGTGGGAATTCAAATAGAACTTCATTTGATGCAAACAGAGAATTGGAAGTAAGTAAACTAGACACTTTAACTGATACTTGATGGTTAATTTAAAAATTACTTAAGTAGTTTTCTGTGGGGTTTTTTTGCAGTTAATCCATTATTATTAAAAAAGACAGTTGTTGCATTTGATACATTATGAATTTTTTTATTTTGGTTTCATTACAATATTTCTATGTTCCTAATCCTGTATATATGTTTTTATAAACAACGATGTTTTTAGTTGAGTAAGGAAATAAATTGTGATTAAAAAAATACTTTTTCTGGGACATCCTAAAGAGTGTATGTTGATTCTCCAATGTTAAAAGTATATTGTAGTTAATCATAGCAGCATAGTATACATCAGTAACTAATTAATTACCTGTATTAAAGGGCTACTAGTTGTTCCAATGTCTCGTTCCAAGTGACAATTAGTGCTAGAACTTTTTTTTAATATGGTGATAGACTCAATGACAAGTTAAATGATTTTTTCCCATAAGTTAAGAATTATCTAATGAATAAACGCTTTTTAAATATTTATAAGTTTTCAAATTATATTATTTATTGGAACTTTCTGTCTGCACAAAAGTAGTTTTTCCAAGAATGTAGAATCACTCTAAAGCATCTGTTTTTAAATTATGTTTTAGCTAACGCACAATGAACTAGCTCCTGACGCTGCAAAACCAGCTGCAGAACCCTCCCAAGTCTTGAAGCATCTTATGCTGCCTGACGGCCGGGTAATTGCAGTTTGGTCTCCAGTAGAGAATGCAGAAAAATCTGCCAGAAACCAGCTCATACAGAACTTTTTACCAGGAAACCTCATTATCTTGCAGAACCCTAATGGAACTTTACAAGTGCCTAGTAACCAGAGTGTTACGCTTGAGGCTCTGCAGACCTTAGTGTCTACTGAGGCTGGGACAACTACCGAGACTTTCACCTCAGTATAACTGTGGCATTTTTAACTACACTGGGCAATTCTATATCATAAGATTTTTTTTTATTAAAGTAGGATAACAAGTACAGTGATTGGCCCCCATAAGACAGTGGATTGGCCCCCCATTGACATTGAGACATATTTCTTTAGCGGCCATATTGCTTTTCCTATTGTTGGTGCACTGTTGCCAACGTGACAAACGTCAATGGCAGAAATTTTATAAACTTTTGTCACACTAATTTTGGGCTTTAACATACTATTTCCAATAATGAATGAGGGAGCCAATCATGGTGAAGGTGCCAATCGCTGTACTCGTTACCCTACCTTTATTTTTTTAATGTATAAAACTCATAAATGGCAATTTGTATTTCACCCATTTTTTTTGTCGGTACTTATAAAGTTAAGAAGAGATGAGGATGCTGCAATAAAAGAACCAATTTAAATACCAGTTTGCCAAATGAAACCATTGAATGCTTTATAGTAAGCCTAAATAAACACTCTTGGCAAACTATTTGGCGCTATTCTAAAGTGAAGTTTGTATAGGCTTACTTCATCTACTTGGCGATTTTCTGACTCTTATTAAAATATATAATTACTATATGCATTTTTACCTGTGAAGGGAATTACTACCATCTTGTGTCATTTCAGATCTCATGCTACAGTCTTCAACTTTGCAAATAGATTGATATTTAATTAACAACTTTTAAAATAAAATGATGTGTTTTAGAGCGAAGTTACATTGAGTGAGCAGATTGTTTCGATTCACTAGGATTGCTTGACAGCTTTACTTTTTATCACACCAAGCATCTCTTCTTAACTCTATTTCGATACCGGAAACTTAATGAATAACTAGATATTAGATTTTAAGTAAAAAAATTAAATAAAATTTAAAAAAAAAATGATTGCAGTAATTAAATAAAAAAAGAAAAATTTACAGTTAAAATTAATTTTTTGGAAATGGTATTGAATATATAAAAGTGTACTTTCAACACCGTTTTTCAAAAATGTTTTTCTTAATAATTACTACTTGATACAAAAATACAAATTATTAGATACATTAGTTATTGGTTCTGATCTTCTGTGCAAAGTAAAAAAAACTGTTTTCATACAAAAATTTGAGTTTGATACAATTAAAAGAAAAGTTAATTTACTAAAACGAATTGCCCTCATTGTAGAATCACTCTACATATTTACAATATGGTGTAAATTGAATTTGTATAGTGTTTTTAACTGTGTACATTTAAAATGTTGTAATGTGTAAATATACAGTGAGAGATTTTAGAACATTTTACGAAGCATATGCTTTGCTGCATTCAGTTTTAAAATTTCTACTATTTTGAAATGATAATTGTATATTGTTTTGTGTTTGCATGTGGGAAAGTAGATTTTCAGGTAAAATTAATTTATAATTTTGTATTTCAGAAACCATGTGAATGTCATGAAAAAATTTAAATATTTACTATTCCATACTTAAAAAGCTTTTTTCTTTATCTTTACTTATTATTTCAAGTTATCTGTGATTGATATTCATAAAATTTTAAGTTGAATAATTTGTAGCATATTCTGCTATTAGTTTACAACATATCAATTAAAAAAATATTTTTCTTTAATACATGAATTAACTTAGCATTTTTTAAAAAACAAAGTTGTAACGAGTTCAGTAAGAAGTATGTTTTAAAATTTTAAACTGATTCAATGTAGTTTTGTAATTTTTTAAAAAGTTTATTTGAATGTTATAAAATTGTATATTAACTGATATATAACAATGTTGAAGTTGTTATTAACACACATTATTTGTATACTTACTTATTTAACAGCATATATATCAAATTGTTTCTTATGTGCTTTATTGTAAAAATATTTTTAAGTTAAAATTTCTTAAAAAGTAATTTTTTATACATCCTAATATGTGAAAAATTGAAAAATATTGTTTGTATTATAATAATTCGGTTTAAAATGGCACATATTTATAATTAATTTTAATTTGGTAAATTATCCAATCATACATTTACATGTTAGGAAAACTTCATTTGAATTCTTATAAGATAAACATAATACATTTTCAACAAAAAAGAATCACATTTATTCATCAATCATGCAAGTTTTGCATGTTAATTTGAAATGAAAGGATTAAATTTAATATAAAATTTTGAAGTGCTCAAGTATTATTATTATTGTAATATATTTAACAGTGAGAAAACTATTGCAGTATATTGAGGATTCTTTTACAACAGTCTACTTATGTAGACAAATCATTTGTTGGCATCATACTTATGTTATTTATTTTCATATGTTTAGGGACATGTAAAAAAAGTACAAAGTTTTGTGACTTTGTTTAAAACTTACATGCTGTGTTTAATGTTCTATTTATTTTTATTTCATCTCCCAGTGAAGCTATTTTTAACAGATTGTAAAATTAAATTTTATCTTTTATAATTCCTAAAATACATTGCAGAATGTTGTGTTACTATTTTATGTATAATTATTTGTATGTTTATAGCATGTTTTATCGCAGATTTTATTTACTTGTTTTATCTTCCCCTTTTACAAATTTTATTATTTTGATCATTTTTTATTGCTCATTTAATTTTAACTTAAAATCTCAAAAGTGTTTTCCAATACTTGAACTGTACTTTATTTGATTTTATTCCAAAAAATAAAATGATTGATTTTTATTAATCAGGTTTGTAATTGAATGTAGCTTTCATTTAATCACTTATTATTATTTTTGTTTTTGGTTATCCAAATAATTTACTAATTAGAATTTTAGAATATTTTATGTGTTTGAAAATAACAGTTCAAGACATGTCTTTTAATTTACTAAGTTAGTTTTTAATATAACATTTCTAACTTTAAATAAATGTGTATTCAAAATAATCACAATTTTTACATTAAAACAAAAAGGTTTTCACTTTTGGTAAGTAAAATCGAAAATTTAATCTGATTTTTATTTGCATTTTATATCGTTACATAGGATACATAAAATTAGTCATTTTAATAGTTTTATGTTGAAGAAATTTTTTATTTGACATTTATATCAAATACTACTATTAAACTAACAATAATTTTTAAAGAAAAGACAGTTTAGCAAACTTTAACAGTTAAAGAAGTATTTTATTGTTGTAAACTTTAACTTGCAAGTTATGGAATTTTTCATCATTCATTTTCTTTGTTGGGATCTCCTTGCATTGTTGAGAATTTATATTAATCATACGAAAATAGAATTATCAATATTATCTTTCGAAATAGGTAAATTAACTCACATAACCATATCTTAAAAATAACAATAACCTGTTTGATTTAAAACTCATTTGAAAGTATATGCCCATATTTTTCATCCGTTACCAGTCATTTCTATGAGTTCAGACGAAGATACGGAGTTTTCTGAAGAATCTTCATCCGATTATAATAGCAACCAGAACTACATATTTTCATGCCATGTATCGGAAAGCTTAAGACAGATATTCAGCCTCTTTCTAATAGTCGCAAATTTCATATCTATAAACTGTGGGGTTATTTTCATGATATTGAGCTGGTACGTCCGAAATTCCCAAACGAAACAGATAACCTTTCTACAGGACTACTATCAGCTGCAATCCGTTCCCGCCATACTTCTCGTGTCAGGTATTGCCGTAGTCTTTTCGAGCCTCCTTGGTGTGAAAGCTGCAGTTGGCAGTCGCCGAATCGAAGATCCCGACGAAGCAAAATCGGCAGCTTTTTACCTTTTCATATACCTCTTGGCGTCTGGAGCAGTTGTATTGCTTGTTGCTGTGGCGACTTTCACCCTTTTCGGGGATATCCGTGTACTGAGGGATGCCCTTGGCAAAGGTCTGAAAGACGGCATGGAAAGGTACAGTAGGGATGGAAATATGAAGGAGGAGATAGATCTATTGCAGATTGATTACAGCTGTTGCGGAGTGGAAGGATACAAAGATTGGTATCATATATCTTGGGTAGACGTGAAATATCTTGATAAATATGATTCAGTAATATCTAGGTAAGTAAAATTATGCTCTTTTGTTGTTTTCATTATTAACTATGTATTTCAAAATGGATGAGCATGTTTTGAAATTTAAATGACTATTTGATGTGAAGGTAAGACCTTGCTCGACTTAAAATGTCTCTAAAACAGGTAGTTTCATTGAATGGTCTGTAGTCAGAAATCATTTAAATTATTAATTTGCAATTACCGTTATCTATTATTTTTCAAACAAACTCGCATTTTTACACTAAGAAGGTTCATATTTATGATGATTTACCGTTTAGGAGATCTGTATCAATTTTAGATTCCCCCTCCTTGTTCCCTTCTTCTCCCACTAAGTATTTTAGTTTCTTTAAACTAATAACTAAATATAAAATTGGAATTAAATGAAAATGAAATTAGGTGGATTGTGATAAACCGCTTACAATTAAAAAAAATCTATGGTACTTGTAAGTTTTTCGTTAGGCTATACTTTATTGTATTGCCGAAATTAAGCCATGGAGTTCTCAGTAAGTATTCAAATGTTAAACTCATATTAATGGTTTTTTTCAGTTCGTTGAAAGGAAACAAATACTACGGAAAAGATGTGCCCCTTCAGTTGTTGCAACAGAGATACAAATCGACCGTGCGTGGATACAAGGATAGAAGACATCACATACCATTCCATGTATAATTTTCCAATAGATTTGACTTTGAACACCATTGGATGCCGTGATGCGTTGACAAAATTCCTGGGCCACACCATCATGTTGGGAGTCGGACTCTTTGCTTTTTTGTGCTTAATTCTTTGGGTAGGATTAATAACTCGCAATATAATATGCAAGACGCATTAAAAAAATGGTTAATAGGGAAGACTAATAACCAGTGAATGAACGTTTAAGACGCTGCTTTCGCCAGTGAATAAACATCAGGACATAATGACCAGGGCAACCAATCATATGTCAGATAGCTTCCTACTAGATGGGAGGAAGTCAGTGTTGCAAATCCATAAAGTGGAATGATTTTCAATCCTTATTTTTTAAATGTATTTACCAATTGTTCATTCACTGGGGCCTGTTCACTCACTGGTCAGTCTACCCTGGTAATGGGACAAAATATCGCGGCCGAAATATCGCGGGCCAAAATATCGCGGCCGAAATATCGCCGGCCGAAATATCGTGCGCCCAAAATATGCACGATATTTCGGCCGCGATATTTTGGCCCGCGATATTTCGGCCGCGATATTTTGTCCCCAAACCGTCTACCCTATATCATGTTGTTATGATTCGATATTATTAACTTAAAACTATTTTATTATCTTTCAGCGAAATTAATTCTTCAATCTCCAAGGTGGTTTTCTTGAATTCTACTTTAAAATCATTCCCAAAATTTATAATATAGGGTTTGATAGCTGTATGTTAATTTACATTATAATGCTCACAATTGTAGAGACTAGCACAGATTCATCACACTCCCCTATAAAATTATACCTACTATTATAGTATATGTTGAGAGTTAGTGCCTTAAAAATTATTTATTTAAAACATTCTATTTTATGATGTTTAAAGTTTGAAAAACACGCAAGGGCAGCATGAGGGAGTGACAAATCCATTATTCAAAGTTTTTTTTGTAGGTAAAACTAAATTATAATCATGAAATATCTTTTAAGTAAATGAAGTAATGAAGTTAGTTTATTTTAGGTTGCCATCACGATCATCACAAGATATCTCCATACCTCTATTAAAAGCATGTCACTGGGAAATTCACCCGTGGGATGGTTAATTCCGTTCAGGACCAAGAAGGAAATGGAAACAAGTACTTCATCTGAATCAGCGTCAGATGAACCTATTTATTCACAAGAGGACAGCGATTAATACGTTCAAATGAAATTATTCTGTAGATTTATTGTGAAAATAAATGGTTAATATTTATTGTTAGATTTTATTGGATTATTATTCATATTCTAAAAAACGTATATTTATTTCATGTCAATGAGCAATTCTTGTGTTCCTTATTCCTTTATGCACCGAATTAAATTTTAATTTAATTATTTATTTTTAAGTATTTTAATTATAGCTATTGCAAATAATTAGAATATAAAAAGGTAAAAATAGTTTGGACATTAAGTGCACTTAATGTCCCGAATTTATTTAATTTTTTCCCACGTTCTACTTATAATTACTAAATTACACTGACTTTAACAATGACATTTTGTTGAATGCATATGTTTACCGCATACTACATTAATAAAAGCCCACTACCATATATTTTTTTCAATCAAACAACGAAAAGTAAAACAACGGCATTTTAAGTGATACTTTACGACTACTGTCAATGCATCATGAACGATTTTTTTTATTGAATTCGCGTAGCAGTAGAGCTGCATAACGTAGCTCTAGTACAACGTTTGTTCAACAAGCCAATCTAATCTAATGACAAGATTTCGTGTATGATGTCGAAAATTACTAGGCAATTCTAGCTAAACACTTCTATATCTAATGTCAGTAACCCGATTTTCTATTGAATTGCTAAGTAACTAAACCAAAACACGATTTAAATTACAGAGCGTTTGTATTACTAGTTTGCTTGCCGTTATGGAATCAGAAGCAGACAGTTAAAATTGCTACAAACAAGAGCTTTTACAATAACGACTACAAAACAAAACTAAATATAAATAATAATTTTGAGTGTATTATTTTAAGATTAAGATTAGTAATTTAAAATCTGAACAGTCCTTATAATTTATACCGAAGTCTAAAAAGAATTAAAACACATAAGTGTAACAAGTATCACAGCAAAATTAAAATAATCTGAGATCTGCTGATAAATCAAGTGGCTATTGTTGAAGGATAAGATAACAGTTTTGATTTCATCTCAATTATAAGAATTATTATTGTTAAAAAATGTCTTCAATTGTAGTAGTTGGTGGTTGCATTACGGATCTATTAAGGTTTTGCTTTATTTAATTTTTTAAAAAAATATTTTCATTCCATTCTTTCTTTCACTTTAAAAAATAATAAAAAAATAATTCTTTTATTTTTAGTTATGTAAGCAGATTTCCAAGACCTGGCGAAACTTTTGCTGGACATAACTTTTTAAAGGGATGTGGGGGGAAAGCAGCAAACCAGTGTGTAATGGCCCAGAAATTAGGCGCACCAACAGCTATGATAGCCAAAGTAATTTAAACTCCTATTTTAAAGCAAATGCCTTTTTTTGTATTTATTATATTAATTCACTTTGATAATGGTTACTATTTGACAATGACAATTAAGACCTAAATCTTCTAACAATTTTAATGATGAGGCATAGTATTGTAGATTTAATATTAGATGACAATTTTTATGGATAATGATGTAGATTATAACATTATTTCGTTTTTGGAATGCAAACTCTGTAATTGGCTTAGTAAATGTTTTGTTTTTAGTACTTCGATCTACAAATTTACCCTAAATTTTCCTTACCTTAAATTTTTATTTTAAGTTACTTTCTTTACCTATTATTTGTTGTCACCTGACAGTGCCCCTCAGTAAGTTAGACTAGAAAGTGGCTAAGAAAACTAAATTCTAGGAAGTAACCTCTTTTACATAACATTGAATAGCACAACATGGTTTTTCATTTGACATATAAGATAAGAAAAATATGTTAAGTTGTGTTAAAATCAGATTATTCTATCAAATCAACCAATTTTTAATTAAAAAAATAATAATCATGCAGTTGTACGGCTTGCACAACTCACTTTGCTTACTATCTAATACAGTAAATTTTTTTGAAAATGTTTTCTTTTAAGATCGTCTGCTTTCCTCTAACAAGTTAAGTTTGGAAATGCTTACATCCAAAGTGAAAAATTGTGACCATTGACTTCTAATCCCTTATATATATGAGGCAGAATTTTTTCATTGTGGTACAACTTTTTAAAAAACTTATTTGCCGATTTCATTGGCGGCATTGTTTAGTGAAATCCGATTCACAGTATGAAACGAAACAAATTTAAGTTTTAGCATTACGAAAACTTTTGAATTTGTAAAAATGATGGAAAAATTATGATTATCATTTGTTTACTATTAATTGTAACTTTAAACAAATCCCTGATATTTCTTTAGGTTGGAGATGATAGTTTTGGAGAAGAACATTTAGAAAATTTTAGGAATCTAAATGTTTATTCAGGTAACTTTTTTAACTAAAAATATACTAAAATTTACCTTTATGCAACTTTCTGTATTGTCACACTTTTCTGATTAATTTTTTCCTTCTAGAATTTGTAACCATTTCCAAAGCATCACATACAAGTACAGCTTCCATTTTAGTGACTGATGAAGGTATGTTATTATTATTTTTTTTATGACAGAACCTTCTTAAATTTTGTTTACCTTGCTTCGTTTTGCATTAAAAGCCAAACTTGTGCAGACATTTATTTTAATAACAATGTGTCAATTTTAAAAACTGTTATTGTGCATTGCATTTGCATTGATTTGTTGTAAATTGAAACTTAAAAAATATATTTCTTTTATCTAACTGTTTTAAGAGACCCTAAAAAAACATATAGGTACTTTTATTTCAATCAGGTAAAGGTTCTGATTATTTTTTCATTAGATCCTCAAGTAAAATTATAGCTTGATATTTTCAGAGTTAAATATAATAACTTTGTCAAGGTTTGTTTCCTAGTTGTTAAATTTAATGAATGTCTTTTGTAATTAAATGTTTTAGATGATAACATAATAGGTTTGTGTATTTAACCCAAAAAAACACAGAGGGAGTATCTGTGATGGATGAGGTAAAATCGTAATTTTTAGTTTTATCACACAAGCTTAAAATTCTGAGGAAATAAATGTTTTTATGTGCATTAGTCCGAATGAGAGTGCCCCAAAATTACATCATAGATATTTAAATTATATTTTTTTTACTGCTTAGACGTTTGGGTAATCAGCACATGAGAAAATAACATAGAGAACATTATTTTCTGTTGAAATACACCCCTTATTTATTGCAGCCAAATATTTTTAAGTTCACATTGTTTAAAAACAACATTGTTTTTAGGTGAGAATTGCATTGTTTTTGTGCCAGGAGCAATCAATGAACTAACTCCCGAGGATATATTTGCTGCTGAGAATGTAATAAAGCACTGCAAACTCCTTCTTGCCACTTATGAATGTCCTTTGAACACATTACTTGCTGCCTTTACATTAGCAAGAAAATATAAAGGTTCGTTTTACTAAACATACAATTTAAACTTTTTTTTTATAATGCATATAAAAAAAACTAATTTTCATTGGCTTGTTTTTATAATTAATTGAAAAAATCATTTATCTAAATGGACACTCCTTAAGGAGCAATGAAATATGAAGTAGATTTTGCTGTTCCGAATCAAAAGTTTCTCTCTGTGTTAATTCAGGGTAGGTAAATAATTGTTGAACCTAAATTGCTCCAACTTCATTGAAGATTTTTTTAAGAACGTCTTTTTTTTAATATTATAAATGAAGATGGCTTTAGTGTCTCTATAAAATCCTCGCCTTTGCTCTAATAATTTATTAAAAATATACCTAAAATATGTATTTAAGTATTAAAGAATTACAGTTTACTTTATTAGAATGAAGAGATTAATATTAGTTTTTTTAAAAATATTTTTTGTAGTGAAAACTGTGCTGAATGCTGCTCCAACTGTAGATGAAACATACGAAAAGTTATATCCTCTCACCGATATTATTTGCATGAATGAAATAGAAGTATTTCCTCAATTTCTTCTTAATTTTCATTTGTAAATTTTTAAAATTGCATTTATGATGAGCAAAGTTTTTTTTTTTTAAATAATTACTAGTTAAAAACTTAATTATTATCTGACAGTCTTCCTTTATATTTTCAAATGATTTGTGCAGTATTCCATTTTGAAGAAAAAACGGAAACTAAAGAAATTGTTTAAATTATAGGAAGTTAAAATATTAAAATCATACCTGTTAGCATTTTTTTATGATGAACATATACACAAGATCATCTTATATCAATATTTGATCTTGACTTCATAAATGAGAAAGCATTTTTAAAATTATCATAGTGTGATTATCACATGATTGAAATTTAAAAAGAATGCGATTTTTAGTTATTTGGATTTTAAAAAAAAATGGTATGGGCAACCAACAAAATATAATTAGCAAAAAATATTAATTATAGCTACCTGTTTTATTTAATGTATAGGATTGTATAGTATTTTACCCTTCAAGCGCTGGTATCACTATTACGTAATTCTTTTCTCCTTAGCATTTGTATCGATATTTTGCATTTCCTTTCCCCCAAGCTTTGGGATCAGTGATTTTTTTGTCACGCTATGTATTTCAATTTAGTTCAAACCACCGATAAAGAACATCAAATTTGGGGGTGTTGCAGTGTGTTTTGTCTTTGTGAAGGGCAACTATTTTTGTAAAATCTTGAGTAATATCTTATCTTTGATTTTAAGAAAGCTGATATTTACAATATATTTTTAATGTATGTTTACTAGGCTGAAGATGCAACTAACATACCTGCCAAAGATCTTACCAATGCTGAAGCAATAATAAAGAAACTCCAAGAAAAAGGTTGTTCGACTGTTATTCTCACATTGGGTGCAAAAGGTGCAGTTTTTCAGGCAAAAGCAGATGAAAAGTATGGTCATGTACAAACTTTGTCTGTTAAAGCTGTCGATTGTACGGTAAGTTATTTATGGTATTACCTTTGACCAATTTTACAAATTTGTTTGCTTGAACATTCATTTTGTTATCAGGATTAAGTACTGTTGAACCATTAATGATTTTACTAGCAATAACTTCATAATGCTCAAACTATAATGGTGGCTAACAGTGTGAAAAAATTTCCCTGACTAAATGTAAAAAAAAATTAACTATGCTAGCATCCTGGCTTGGTATTAATATTTTTAAATGTACTACTGGTAGCTAAAAAACACCAGTATAATTAACATAAAAATGGTTTTTTTAAAAGAAACTTTAATTTAGATATATAAAATGAGCTTTTTAAAACAAATCTATAAAAAATAGTAAATATTAAAGCCTATATAATACAATTTTTTGTCTTCACCATTTAAATAAGAAATACATAAAACTGCAATTATCAAGCTATGATATGAACATAAAGTTGTTAGGTTTAGAAAATAAAAAATCTATTATTGATAAATTAAAAAAGTCCAATGGATGTGTTTTTGAGTCCACAATTATGGCAGTCAGAAATTTCTGGTCCGATTTTTTAAAAAATGGATTTTGACTTTTAGAGAATATTTTGTATTTATGGTGAGCGATGTTTCACATTTTCATATTAAAAGTATGAATTACTGCACAAGACTTTATAACAGTGAACTTATTTTTTGGTAATATATATGAGGATTGTAGAAGTCAAGGAGTGCAAGTGTCAAATTAATAATATATAGGATTTAAAATTGATTGGATTTATAGGATAGTTGACTTGGCGGCAGTTGACTTTGGATTAGATTAATAATAGTGAGAAATTTGCGATTAAGCTCATGTTCGGCACAAAATGGCACGTTTGGGAAATTTTACCCGATTAAAAAAAAAATCATGAATTTCCCCAATTTTGCTGCCACCTTGTATACACTAGAGATTATTTAAACACCCATTTCTTGGAATATGTTATTATTATTATTTTATTTTTACTCCAATAAGTACTGCCCTTTTATTCCTAGAAATCAGGCAATTTCACAAGTTGTCTTGCAAATATAAGATAATTAAAAATAAGAAAATGAAATTATTACTGAATAACAACTGATATAACATGAATAATACTGAATATTACACATAATTATGTAAGCATAACTGAATATTACAACTGAATAATTGAAGTTGAGTGGTATTTACAAGAAAAATTAACACTCACCTAAATAATTTTAAGTTCTTTAATTTTAAAATGTTTTTTGGAGTGTTTTAAGATAAGTATGAATAAAAATGTTTTCACTGTGGTATAATCATTAAAAAAAAATTGTAGAATTAATATTTATGTAACTGTTCTTTAAGGGTGCTGGTGATGCCTTTATGGGAAGCTTAGTTTATTTCCTTGCTCATCATCCGAATCTGAGTCTGAAAACATCAATTGAGAAGTCGTGTGAAATTGCAACAATGAGCGTCCTAAAAAAGGGAACACAATCCAGTTTTCCAAACAGAGAAGATATCCCGGATAGTTTATTATGTATAGAATAAAATAGAAGAATTGAATTTATTTTTATAATAAAGTTGTAATACCAAATAAAATGTGTACTTCAAATATTTAAAGCTTGTTTGTACTTGTGTTGGTTAATTTAAGAGCTTGTCACCATTACATATGTTTCATTTTATTTTCAATTTTAAAATGATTGATTCAATTTATTATAATACAACATAAAGTATTCTTTATGTAATGTTAAAAAAATCTTTGACTATAACTATTTAGTTAGTTTCCACAGCACAAAAAATACTTTTAAGAGTTGAGTTTTAGTTTCAACATATGGAGTATGTTAGTTCTCATTCGTTGAAATAACTTTGTGCTAAATGTTCCGTACAGATTTGTTCTGTTTCTAATTTTGCTATTCAAATTTTTTTTTCTTCCTGAAATACATTTTGAATTGAATTCTTCAAATCTATTTCTGTAGTGTATTCAACTTTAGATAGACAATTATGAATGAATGAATCATGTAACTAAATTCATGAACCAATGTCTTTCAAGTTCAATCAATGTGACAAATAAAATCCAAAGTCAAAAGACATGGTTGGTTGATACTCTTTACCTTCACTGTTGCTGGGATATAAGGTGGCCTTATGTTATTGGTATAAAAATATCTAACTACTGTTAATACACCTTTTTTATTTTCCCGCCTTCATAACTTTCTCTTCATCAACACACACACCATTCCATCAGTACTGCACAACTATTTCCTCCAATATTAAACAATAGAATGCATCTCCCCTGGCTAAATCTTGATATACACTTATACTAAATTGAGAAAATTTTGAAAAGGTGTTTTCTGAGTATCAGTGTTTATAGTAAGGAGAAGAGGGAGCTAATTTATCCCATCTTTTCAAGCCATCATCAAGTAGCTGCTTGCTCAGTAGTTTATACAAAGCAACCACACTTCTTCATTAATATTATCTATTTTTCAACTTTTGGTTCTGCTCCCATTAAATTGACAAGATCACTGATCGTTTCTTTTTTACAAAAATTTGTTTCCAACCATTAAATTCGCAAGATCACTGATCGTTTCTTTTTTACAAAAATTATGACCTGCCAAATAAGTGTTTTTAAGTATTTTTAAACACTGGCATAAACATTAAAAACGCAATCTGAACTCAATATATCATCAATAAATTACCATTCTATATTTTCTATAAGAAAATCTATAACATTTTAATTGCTAGTAGAATATAAAATACTAATTCTGGATAAATTAAGCCACACAATATAAAAATGTGTTTCAAATTGATAAAAAATAGTTTATTTCCGAAACTAAAGTAAGTTTAGATGTAATAGTATTACATAAAATGATTGAATATTTGTTGAAATTATGCAAATATTACAGTTTAAACAGCAATTTCAAATCAATTGATAACATAAAATTAATTGGTTTTATAATATACCGTTTATTACCACATGTCTCAAAGTGTATAATAGAAAGCCTTTTTTATATATAAGTGAGACACAATCTATATTTTTTTTAGATATCTTAAAAGATATTTTTATTAAGTATTTAAGTCATCTAGCCATGATTTAACTTAATTTTTTGTTTATAGTTGATGTTTTATTTTTAGTTACTCGGAAAGTGGAAGGTATGCTCTGGCTCTCATAAGAAAGTCAAGAACAAAAAGTATTGTGGCCAATATTTACACCAACTGCATTTCTAAATATTTTAAAAAAACAATGATCGTATTTTGTACAACAAAAAATTCCGAAACACAATTGCTATTGATTATTTTTTCACAGGATGTCAGTAAAATATTTTGCTTTAGCAAGTCTTTTTAAATAGTTCACGAACCTCTGAAATCTAGCCTTCTTGAAGTATGCTCACAATTTCATTATACTCCATCTGTTTCTCATACTCCTCTTGCTTGAGTTGCTCAATGGTGGTTTGGAACCGTTGCCTGAGAGCAACATTTTCAATGTTGATAACCTTAGCCTCTTGTGCCCTCCTTGAAGCCTGCAAGTTTGAAATGGCATGCTCCAACTCGACCATCTTTTCCATCAAAGCCATCCTCTCTTCCTCAGTCTTCTGTTCCTTGAGGAGCTGTCCAAGGTTTTCCCCGGCCGTCGCAGATTCCAGCTGGGAGACGGCCATGCTGTCGTTCTCGTTGCCATAGTCTTGGAATTGGTCTGGGCTCATCTGCATGCTCTTGGCCAGGTCATCCGTGTCCTTGGCGACCTTGGAAGAACCTTCATCTGCCTTGTCTTGTTCCTCAATGATGCTTTCCAATTTGCGGGCAGCTTGTCCCAAGTCAACCACGTTGACGTCTTCCTCGTCCCCGCTTTCTTCCGAGCTGCTGAGGACTTCGCCAAAGAGGTCGTATTCAGCGACGTCGGCTGCTTGGGAGTTGCTGAGTTCTCTTTCCTCCAAGCCATCTGCACCGAATTCCCTGTCGTTGCTCTTCCCATCAGCTTTTTCGTCTTCGGCGTTTACCACTTCATACCGAACGCTTATAGCTTCTGTGTCAGTTCGGAGCAAGCGCTTGACCTCTTTCTCTACGTCTGGTAAATCGACATATTTCTTCTTTAGGGTCTTACGGAACCGTCTTTTCCTCACATTCTTTAAAGGTGCTGTTATTCCATGTGGAAGCATGTATCGCTTGTCCTTGGCATCTTTGTCTTTCTTCTTGGGGGAAACTTCTTCATCACTTTTGGCAGCATCACCCTCGTGAGCTATCATTATTTGGCATATGTCGGCCGTCTTGTAGAAAATCTTCTTGTCTAATGTCTTGCAGGACTCAATTATGGTGGGAAGGTCATAAAGTTTTGCCGGCAATGTCCACTTATCAAACTGTACCGTAGCATGCCTCATGTCTGCCTCTAACTGAATAGCAAGCCTGTCTTCTAAGTTGGCAACACCAGATTTCACTGCTGCTCTTAAGGAAGCAGCAGGTGTGGAAGGTAAGCGTAGAATAAATTGACTTTCAAGTTCAACCGGAGCATCCGCACTAGGCTTCCTTGTGTCGTCATTCATGCTTAAAACTTAGTTATTTTGAAAGATTTTGGGTAATAAAATTTCAATCACCAGCAAGCCTTTGATTTGGACATGTATTAAAAAATCTGGACAATCTGAAATCAAGTAAAAGATTTAAAAGTCTCAAATAGAAAAGGAATAAAAAAACTTTGTTAAAAGGAAAAGTTGACGATATGAATTGATAAAAATTTCATTAAAATGTTAGGTAAACAACATTTCAGAAAATTTCATGGGTTCCAATACATTAAAAAAAGTAATGAGTTGTTAACAAAATTTAAAATTTTTATGTTGAAAGGACACATTGTGGGGGTTCATTGGTTCATTTGTAAAAGGGCACTATCTAATAGCTTTAACACAAAGAATCTATTTATTTATGATAAATAACATATCATATTAACAACTCTTATATTTGGACAACCCAGCCCAAACCATTGGAACCCTTAATCATTAGACTTATCTTAAGTGTTGGTTGCTAATAAATTTTAAAAAATAAATTGCTTCTAAAAACTACAGATTTTAATTTTCTTGAAACAAGATAAAATTTTTAGACCTGCAAATTAATATCAAGTTATAACACAAAACATGTTGATTTCCCTATATCTCTTTAATAAAATGTTCGGTAAAATTTTGCATGCTGCATAGAATTTTTTTGTACAAATATAAAAAAGTTTTATAAACTTACAGAATACGATTAATTAGAGAGACGACAATAAAACTACCTCCTTAAAAACTCAAATGAAAACTCAGAAAAAGAAAAACTCAAATCACTCAAATCCAAATTCCAAATGTAAACAAACAAAAACTTACGAACGCACGAACGTTTAGCTGTGGCTTTTCCTGCTGGTATAAAATAGTACATATTACGACATGTAGTAGCTAGTTAATGTATTTGTAGAGTCGAAAGAAGATATAACAATGTTTTAAATAAGGAAAATAAATTATATTGAATTTTGTTCTTTTAATTGCTCTGAAACATAGTAAAATTAGTAATTTTTAGAATACACATACAATTATTTAACGCAATCTATGTTGCATAGATGGCAGCACGAGCTTTATTCATCTATTTTAAAATAAAAGATTTAACAATTTTTAGTTGCTTTTAAAACAAACAAATCAAATGAAATGAGGCAAAACATTTGATATAAAAAGTTTTTGACTTTTAGGGTGGTTAATTAGAATACTTTATTTATAATGTTTATTAAATCAAATGTTGGCATGTCAGGATGGCCGAGCGGTCTAAGGCGCCAGACTCAAGGATCAAACCTTACTCTGAAGCAGAGTTTGAGTGTTCTGGTCCACGAATGTGGGCGTGGGTTCGAATCCCACTTCTGACAGAATCTTTTTCGCATAAAAAGAGGTTTTTTTTTATAAAAAAATCAGTTGCATAGATTCTTTCGGAAACGTAATTAGGTTTTTTTGTCGCTTTTTTAAGAGTTTTTAAAGAAATAAAATGTTGGGGGTCAAAACTAAAATTGCTACTTAGAATGAAATTTTAATTTAAAATCGCTTATATAGAGGGGTAAAATATGCGACATATGTTACGATGCTGAAGTAATATTATACAGTCTAATAAAGGAATTTTAGTCTACATTTCTGTTTTACTAATTCGAAAGAATAAAAAAATAGGACAAGCAGACGGTGTCCGTCTATCCGTACTTCCTACAAAAATTGGGTCTCTCTGTCGGATCTTAAAAATTATCTTTTTTTTTGTTAGAAAGGAAGAAAAATATTGTTCGATATCTATCAGAGACTTTCTAGGCAGTAGTGGGAAATGTCGGTTACTCGAGTAAAGTTAATAAACCATCAAAATATTTGACGTTAGAGCTATTTATGGTGCTAGATTAATGGTTGCATCTTGCATCAATAATGATTGAATGTCTATGCATTTTCAATTTGATTGAGTAATTTTCTCCCCCTCTTGACACCAAACATTTTTTAAAACTTAAAATAGAAAGTTGCTTGGATAAAAATTATTGCTAGTTTATTTATTTTTATTTGATTTATTCAATCTGAATAGTTGCTTAAATATTAGAGGATTTAAAAAAGATCCCAGTTTTGCAAAAAATGTGATTGCGGTTTGAATTTTGAGGATGAAGCTGATTCATATTTTAGTCATTTTTAAAACCATTATTTAGACTTTCAAATATTTGTACGTCATTCTAGACTAGATTGCTTATTACCGAATCCTCAACAATATAATTTTTTTCATTAACCGCATTCTGAAAAAAAAATCCCTTATATTGGATTCTTACTTTATCACCACACTGTATATTCAATGAATAAAACGAAAAAAAGAATTAAAATTTATTAACAGTTATGATACTTAAGACTTTAACTTTGAAAAACTGATAACAAGTTAATTTATATCCAATATTTTTAAGTACTTAGAATTTATTAAAAAAAAACCTTAGTTTTTTTCACCTTGCTCGCCTTTGATGTTTTTTTTAGGTGCATTACATTTTGCGGGTTTTTTAAAACAATACATTGAAGTATGTTCTTCGGTTCGATTTTTTCTGAGATTTTTAGTGATATGGTTATGGTTTCGATTCTTTTTAAGCGTCACATTTGTCTGTAGCTTTTAATTTTGTAGTTTGACTATGAAAGTGAGTGACAGACAGGCAGACATAGCTTTTTTTTTTAAAAAAAGCTTCCACTTTTTACGTAATAAACTAAACGTAATGTGGAAGCTAAATGTAAGGAATTTATGAAAGGTAAATAAAAAGTAGAAGGTACAGTCCTGCACAAAAGTTTAGACACAGACGCAATTCGTGGAAAAATCGTTTATGTTAATATTTTTCACTAATTTTTTTTAAATATATATTCTTTAGACAGCATGAAAAATAATAGGGTAAAAATTTTTGCAAAAAAATATAGACAGATTTGACTTCCATCAACAAATTAAAAATGTCCATATTCCTTGCCACAAAAGTATAGGCACAAGTTTCAGTTTTATGCAAATTCTTTAGAGGAAGTGATTGCGTCATCAAAGGGGAGGAGTTTTAAGTTGCTTTAAAAGGTTGAAGGTAATTTTCAATGCTTAGAACCATTCTGAAGTCAAGTGAAATTTTGTATGAAGAGATTTTAAGGATATGGACATTAAAATTCAGAGGTAAATCTGTTTCTGGTATTTCTACTGAATTAAAGCGTTCGAAACGAGGTATTTATAGAGTGTCAGCATGTGGCGATCAACATCCACCAAAATCGCGGTCTGGAAGACCTCGAATCACCAGAAAACGAGAGCACAGACAAATAAGAAATTTGACTACAGACAAACATTGCTCTGCAAATCTAATTAAAATCCTAATTGTGGCTTAACTTTTACCAAAAACTATCAGGAGGTGAATCAATGAATCTGGATACTTGATAAAATCCAAGCTTATAGCGCAACCTAGCTTGCTATCTCATTATAAAGATGCAAGACCGCAATGGACTCAACAACACATATCTTACAGCTATCCATTGCAGTCTTGCATCTTCATGATGAGATAGCAAGCTATGTTGCGCTATAAGCTTGGATTTTATCAAGTATCCAGATTCATTGATTCACCTCCTGATAGTTTATGGTAAAAGTTAAGTCACAATTGGGATTTTAATTTGATTTGAAGAGCATTGTTTGTCTGAAACCAATTTTCTTATTTGTCTGTCTTCTCGTTTTCTGATGATTCTAAGGTTTTCCAGACCGCAATTTTGGTGGGTGTTGATCGCCACGTGCTGACACACTATAAATACCTCGTTTTGAACGCTTAAATTTAGTAGAAATATCAGAAACAGATTTACCTCTGAATTTTAATGTCCATATCCTTAAAATCTCTTCATACAAAATTTCACTTGACTTCAGAATGGTTCTAAGCATTGAAAATTACCTTCAACCTTTTACAGCAACCTAAAACCCCTCCCCTTTGATGACGCAATCACTTCCTATACAGAATTTGCATAAAACTGAAACTTGTGCCTATACTTTTGTGGCAAGGAAAGTATGGAAAATTTTAATTTGTTGATGGAAGTCAAATTTATCTATATTTTTGGGCACAAATTTTTACCCTATTATTTTTCATGCTGTCTAAAGAATATATATATTAAAAAAAAACTACTGAAAAATAATAACATTGACGATTTTTTCATGAATTGCGTCTGTGTCTAAACTTTTGTGCAGGACTGTATACACCTCATCTATGGTAATACATATAAAGGGCAGGTAAGGTAACCAACTTAAACAACTGCAACTAATCATGTGAACTTTCTTTCTTTATATATATTTTGGAAGTACCGTCTTATATCCGAAATCCTTTTTTAACAAACTCATCGTATAAGAAGAAAAATAAAATTTAATACACAATAAACACATGAAACGAAACTCGGATAACAAACTATTCAACTTTATTATTGGTTACATTATAAGTTTCTAATACAAGATATGGAACATAAGTATTTGGCAAAATATTAATTAGAATGTTAGGAAGCTGTTTCACATATTCTAAAAGTTATCATCAAGATTTAGGTGGAATAACTTGTAAACGGTATATAAGCCTCCTTCCGTTTATCCAGTTTCCAGTGTTGTCGAACCTAAAAATGTCTGCAAAAAACAAGACAATAAAGAATTATTTTCAATAAAATTTAATTTATAAATATTAAAATGTTTAAATTTCATTGTGAGAAATTATCGTAAAGCCTAATGGGTATGCTTCACGTTAATTTTGGTTGGATGAATTTGTATTTTTAAATCAAACTATCATTCATACGTCAACAAAAAAGAACTGCACTTCAAACTATTGTGGTTTTAAGATTCAATGCGAGACTGAAGGACTACAAAGTGATGGTTGCCCTTTGAATGTGTTTATTTTTAAAAGACCCCACGCTCTGTGTTATCACGCCATAGAGTTCACGCGGATACTGTCTTCTCTTCTGTTACAAGTAGGGATGGAAGGTTGGAAATAGCGGGAGATCGAGAGGGGTATAGGTAAGAGAGTTCATCCCTCCAGACGAAATAGAACTTAAGATAATTCATACTATAATTGTGTTGAATGAATGATACTATACACTCTTAAAACAAACGAGCAATTTTAACTCAGTCTGAGTTAATTTTCACTCATTCCAGTGTCGAAAATGCACTTCCCCTATAGGAGTGGATTTCACTCCTTTGTTAAGTTAAACCTCCCACAGGATCACTCCAAACGATTAATTTTAACTCAATCTGAGTTAATTGTCACTCCTTTCCAGTGTCGAAAATGCACTTCTCCTATACGAGTGGATTTCACTATTTTGTTTTAAGAGTGTAGAGTAGACGAATTGCGAAGACTAAAGGTAGGCGAATACCCAAAATCCAAAAATTTTTACTATTACTTTAATCTTTTCCAAATTTGGCATAGTGGTTTCAAATATAATGAACAATGCTTTTTGGGCAATTTTTTTTATTTAAATATAATTGATTAATTTTAAACGGTGTTTTTCAACTAAAAAAAGGGGTTTACGCCAACACTTCTAGCATAAAAAGTTTTACATTAATTTACCTGAAATTTTTCACAGATGCTATTTCAATATATATCTGTGCCATGAACCTACAACATCTGGTGTAAGTATACAAGTTTTTTTTTTTAAAAAATGTCCAAGTGTAAGTTAATCGAAAAAAATCCTTTTTTTGTGGTTAATTTATAACATTTTTCTTAATTACTTTTTTTCTTGTAATTTGTATGTAACTCTAGACCTAGAGGGTCATTGCATGTATCAGTTCAAAACGAAAAATTTAACACACAATAAATGTTCATAAGATGAAAATTCAATGTGGTAGACTTGTTGGCGTAAACCTCTTTTTTTAGTAGAAAAACACCGTTTAAAATAAATAAATAATATTTAAATAAAAACAAAATCCTAAATAGTATTATTCATTATATTTGAAATCACTATGCCAAATTTGGAAAAGATTAAAGCTACAGTAAGAATTTTAGAATTTTGGAAAATTTTGAGTATTCTCCTACCTTAATTGCCAGGTGATATGACCACCAGCAACAAAGCGCGCGGAACTCAGTCGCCATTGACGACCTTGAATATCCTGTAAGTACTTGATCCTGAAGAAACACTGTTAATGTGGCTCTTTGGTTTCACCAAAAATATGGTTTCCAGCAGCTGCAAAGCGGCAATATGGGGAAATGTTTCACTAAATTTACGGTATTCGGTTGAACCATTTATCGGATTTTTATTTACAAAAGCTGAAAAATTGTTCAACCGAATACCTGGTATGGTATGATACATATATATTCCAGCTTGTGTGCTTGTTCAAAGAATACCTGGTGAACACCACACTGCCATTGTAGAAGAATGATTATGGTGAATGATAAAATGATAATGGTGAAATGATAAATGATTATGGTGAAACCAAATATAATTTTTTTTTTGCCTGCGTATAGTAAATCCTGCGTTTAGAATCCTGCTGTCTAGTGCCCTTGGCGACTGAGTTTGGTGATCGTTGCATGGCTAGTGGTCATATTGCAAGCCTATTATTCCCTTTTTGGAAGTGCAAGACTCACATATGCCTGGCCAAGGTGCTCCGCAGTAGACGCCTTCTGCTTGGGCGAGGTGCAGTTGTAGCTTGACGCAAGGGCTGACCAGACGGACATTGCATCGCTCGTCGTTCTCGTTCAGGTACGCGTCGCTTGGTGGAAGATCTGGAACGCTGAAATAGAAAAGGCAATTGAATAAGGAACCCGGGTGGTCTAGTGGGTTTGATGGCAGCCCATTACTCTGTAGCGACTTCGATAACTCATTGTCTTCCCAAAAGGATCCTCAGGGAGGAGATGAGTTATCTCGGCTTATATACTACTATGAACGATGTAATTGGAAATAGTGGTAGGAACGTGGGCGGTAAATCAGCGCCACCTAGTCGTTGATGGAATATTGAGGTTGCGTGTGTGGTAATCGCCACACCACTCCCCTCCTAGAAACAACGTGGTAAGGAACCGTGCGCAAGTTGCTTCGCTGTGCGTTGTGCTGCGTTGAGTTGAGAGAGTTGTGTGCCGCCGTTGAGTTGAGAGAGTCGTGTGCAGCGTTGAGTGCATTAGCAGCGAGAGAGCAACCGTGGTTGAGCGCATTGTAGCAGGAGCGTTGTTGGAGTGGGTGACGATCACGTCCTCGGGTCACCACTGTAGCGACTTCGATAACTCATTGTCTTCCCAAAAGGATCCTCAGGGAGGAGATGAGTTATCTCGGCTTATATACTACTATGAACGATGTAATTGGAAATAGTGGTAGGAACGTGGGCGGTAAATCAGCGCCACCTAGTCGTTGATGGAATATTGAGGTTGCGTGTGTGGTAATCGCCACAACTCTAACAGTCTGCACACTGTACCGGGAGCTGGTTCGATTCCCGCCTTCGCCCTGGGTGTACTTTCTCTCTCTCTGTCAGTAAAAACTCTGTATGTGTCTGATCTTAACTTGACGGAGGTTTATAAGCGGGTTCCTGATCAAGCATACAAACCAGAAAATACATATATCAACCTACCTATCTAACCAGCAATTGAATAAACATCTTCAACCACGATGTCTCTGTTTTGGTAAAAGTTTCCGCCCCAATATCACACGACCAATGAAACGTTCTTTTTGATATGTCGTTGGTCCTAAGGCTAAATTATGATTATGGAAATATTCAGGTTTTTACACATTCGTAGTTTATGGCTGTGGGACCGACGATATAATATGTACGCGTCTTGAAATTTTAGGCAGAAGAAGTCAAGTAACGAGTTTAACTTCTGTATTCAGAGCTCATTCACACATTAATACAGTGACTCAAAGAATTGAGGATACACCTTAGTTTTTCTTGGCAAATCCAACTTCGAATAGAAATTGCACATTATCCAGAATCCCAAGTGCCTTTTTATTTTAGCACAAAGTAAAAGGTTTAAATTACAGTACAAATAACGAAAAATCAAAAGGAAATATCAAAAACAAAAAATTTCACAAGTATTTAAAATAAACACATACAGATTTTTACCTCAAAGAATTGAGGATACACTAGTAGAATTTTTGTTTAACTAGCTCTTATTTTTTTTCTGTGGGCTTCCTTTCTGCGTGCTTACAGTTTAACTTTCCTTACTGACTGTTAGTTTTGTGTTTTGAGGTTCGTTGCATTAATTTAAAGACATTTTAAAACCGATAATGGCTCCGAGAAGAGAGACTACTATTGACGTCCGAAAATTTATAATAAGGTTATTTAACAATGGAAAATCTTATCGTAGAATAGCTGAAATTGTTGGTACAAGCCACTCGTGTGTCCAGATAATCATTGAAAGATTTAAAAGCAGTAGGTTATTTGAAAATAAAACCGAAAGATGATGAATAGCTATTTTGAGTGATGTAGCCAAAAGGAAAATCCTGAAAGATATCAAGATTGATCCTTAAGTAAGTGCAGTTAAACTTGCTGCAGAAACTTCTCGAATCATTGGCAGAAGTGTATGTGCTGAAACTGTGAGAAATGTGATTTGGAGAGCTGGATATAAAAGTTGAGTAGCTAGAAAGAAACCGTTTATAAGCTTGCAAAATTAAAAGAAGCTTTTAGAGTTTGCAAAAACTTATCAATTGAAGACAGATAACTTTTGGAAGAAAGTTATATTTAGTGATAAAAGCAAATTTAACATTTTCAGTAGTGATCGAACCGTTTGGAGAAAGCCAAGCACTACTCTGGATTCCAAAAATTACGTCCAACTTTTAAATATGGTGGAGGCTCCGTCATGGTTTGGGGTTGTATGGCTTCAAATGGTGTAGGAAATTTAGTTTTTATTGATGGAATATTGATTATAAAAGCTATATGGATATACTTAAGAAAAAGCTGAAGGAAAGTGCAAAAAAATTGGGATTAGATGGAAACTTTATATTCCAGCATGACAATGACACCAAACACATGGCGTGTAATGTTAAATTGTGGTGTCTTTTTCATTGCAAGCAGCAATTGCACACACCTCCACAATCACCTGATATTAATGTTATCGAAAATTTTGGGCCACGCTCGGAAACAGCGGTCCAAAGACATAACATAGAGCAAAAGCCATTTAAAGTAAGTGTTATAAAAAGAATCTGGTAAAATATCTCCAGATACCACCAAAAAATTGCTTGATTCAGTCCCAAGACATTTGGAGGGCATTATAAAAGCTAAAGGACATGCAACCAAATATTAACTCTTTATTTATTTGCTATATTTTGCAAAACTTTATGTGGTGTATCCATAATTTTTTGAGGTAAAAATATGCCAGTGCTTATTTAAAATACTTGGTAAATTTTTTAATTTTAGATATTTCTTTGTAGATTTTAATTATTTGTATTGTAATTGAACCCTTCTATTCTGTGTTAAAATATAAACACGTTTTGTCTTCTAGATAACATAAAATATCTGCTAGAAGTTGGATTTATCATTCAAAACTAAGGTGTATCCTCAATTCTTTGAGTCACTGTAGGTCTGAACAACAACAACATCACATTGGTTTTCCGGCCTATGCTTTAACAATCTTTAAAACTTAGAAAATTCTATAATTGGACTCAATATAATTGAGGCCTGTCGAATAGAAAAAAAATCCGTTAAATATTGAACTATGATATAAGTAAAATAGAAAATTGAATAGTCTATTTCCATTTGTTTGTTTGGAATTATGTCTCTCTCGAACACGTAATGAGTTAGAGGATGTTGAATTTTTCTAGTGACATATTTCCTTCCAGCTTTCATTCATGCCTTTTTTTTTAAATCACTACTCTCATCGGTGCTCTATGACTATGTAATATTGAATCATCAATCGAGGCTAGGGAAATAATTGGTTTTCCTTTAGTATTTCTATAATAACCCAAGGCTGTGGGGGTGTTTTGTGGTTAAGAACTCGATCTCTGGATCGGGAGGTCCCACGATCAAGTCTCGGTAACACGTCAGCACGGTATTTTAGTTTTATCATCCTTCTCACGACCTATGATTTTATCTGTACTTCAGATAATATTGGCTTTGAAGGCAGTATTTTCACACATCCTGATTTTATAAATAATCATAATTCCATTATGTTCGCCCACAAACAGCGTCACAATATTTCACAAGCAGCTTCGTGGTCAATTTAGTTACCCAAGCTAATTTTTGTCATTGTCTTGTCTGTTCATGCCAACTCTATTCTTTCCACATACAATATTCTTATCACAAAATTACTTAATTACTTGTCAGATTATCTTTCAAGGTACGAACCTTAGAGGTTTTTTGTTTTTGTCAGTTATATTTACTACTTGACACAGAGCAATTTTACATTTTATAATACCCCTCAGCCTCTTTGGAATTACAATAATAGAACTAAAGTGTTGTCTTAGTTCCGTCTTTGAACCAATTTTTTTTTTATCTTGCTTGAAGGAGTAAATACAAAAGATCGCATAATGAAGATGGGTTCTCCGGAAGATTCAGGCGTTTGCAATTGTTATGTCTTATATTTCTTTTATAAGATATTTCCTCTGAATACTTGCCTATTTCACCTTTAAAGCTCTATTTTCCTGACTATACACATAATATTATACATACAATATTATGCACATAATGAAGATAATGAAGCGCATAATGAAGATGGGTTCTCCGGAAGATTCAGGCGTTTGCAATTGTTATGTCTTATATTTCTTTTATAAGATATTTCCTCTGAATACTTGCCTATTTCACCTTTAAAGCTCTATTTTCCTGACTATACACATAATGAAGATAATGAAGCGCATAATGAAGATGGGTTCTCCGGAAGATTCAGGCGTTTGCAATTGTTATGTCTTATATTTCTTTTATAAGATACTTCCTCTGAATACTTGCCTATTTCACCTTTAAAGCTCTATTTTCCTGACTTTACACATAATGAAGATAATGAAGCGCATAATGAAGATGGGTTCTCCGGAAGATTTAGGCGTTTGCAATTGTTATGTCTTATATTTCTTTTATAAGATATTTCCTCTGAATACTTGCCTATTTCACCTTTAAAGCTCTATTTTCCTGACTATACACATAATATTATACATACAATATTATGCACATAATGAAGATAATGAAGCGCATAATGAAGATGGGTTCTCCGGAAGATTCAGGCGTTTGCAATTGTTATGTCTTATATTTCTTTTATAAGATATTTCCTCTGAATACTTGCCTATTTCACCTTTAAAGCTCTATTTTCCTGACTATACACATAATGAAGATAATGAAGCGCATAATGAAGATGGGTTCTCCGGAAGATTCAGGCGTTTGCAATTGTTATGTCTTATATTTCTTTTATAAGATACTTCCTCTGAATACTTGCCTATTTCACCTTTAAAGCTCTATTTTCCTGACTTTACACATAATGAAGATAATGAAGCGCATAATGAAGATGGGTTCTCCGGAAGATTTAGGCGTTTGCAATTGTTATGTCTTATATTTCTTTTATAAGATATTTCCTCTGAATACTTGCCTATTTCACCTTTAAAGCTCTATTTTCCTGACTATACACATAATATTATACATACAATATTATGCACATAATGAAGATAATGAAGCGCATAATGAAGATGGGTTCTCCGGAAGATTCAGGCGTTTGCAATTGTTATGTCTTATATTTCTTTTATAAGATATTTCCTCTGAATACTTGCCTATTTCACCTTTAAAGCTCTATTTTCCTGACTATACACATAATATGAAGATAATGAAGCGCATATTGAAGATGGGTTCTCCGGAAGATTCAGGCGTTTGCAATTGTTATGTCTTATATTTCTTTTATAAGATATTTCCTCTGAATACTTGCCTATTTCACCTTTAAAGCTCTATTTTCCTGACTATACACATAATGAAGATAATGAAGCGCATAATGAAGATGGGTTCTCCGGAAGATTCAGGCGTTTGCAATTGTTCTGTCTTATATTTCTTTTATAAGATATTTCCTCTGAATACTTGCCGATTTCACCTTTAAAGCTCTATTTTCCTGACTATACACATAATGAAGATAATGAAGCGCATATAATGAAGATGGGTTCTCCGGAAGATTTAGGCGTTTGCAATTGTTATGTCTTATATTTCTTTTATAAGATATTTCCTCTGAATACTTGCCTATTTCACCTTTAAAGCTCTATTTTCCTGACTATACACATAATGAAGATAATGAAGCGCATATTGAAGATGGGTTCTCCGGAAGATTTAGGCGTTTGCAATTGTTATGTCTTATATTTCTTTTATAAGATATTTCCTCTGAATACTTGCCTATTTCACCTTTAAAGCTCTATTTTCCTGACTATACACATAATGAAGATAATGAAGCGCATAATGAAGATGGGTTCTCCGGAAGATTTAGGCGTTTGCAATTGTTATGTCTTATATTTCTTTTATAAGATATTTCCTCTGAATACTTGCCTATTTCACCTTTAAAGCTCTATTTTCCTGACTATACACATAATATTATACATACAATATTATGCACATAATGAAGATAATGAAGCGCATAATGAAGATGGGTTCTCCGGAAGATTCAGGCGTTTGCAATTGTTATGTCTTATATTTCTTTTATAAGATATTTCCTCTGAATACTTGCCTATTTCACCTTTAAAGCTCTATTTTCCTGACTATACACATAATGAAGATAATGAAGCGCATATTGAAGATGGGTTCTCCGGAAGATTCAGGCGTTTGCAATTGTTATGTCTTATATTTCTTTTATAAGATATTTCCTCTGAATACTTGCCTATTTCACCTTTAAAGCTCTATTTTCCTGACTATACACATAATGAAGATAATGAAGCGCATAATGAAGATGGGTTCTCCGGAAGATTTAGGCGTTTGCAATTGTTATGTCTTATATTTCTTTTATAAGATATTTCCTCTGAATACTTGCCGATTTCACCTTTAAAGCTCTATTTTCCTGACTATACACATAATGAAGATAATGAAGCGCATAATGAAGATGGGTTCTCCGGAAGATTTAGGCGTTTGCAATTGTTATGTCTTATATTTCTTTTATAAGATATTTCCTCTGAATACTTGCCGATTTCACCTTTAAAGCTCTATTTTCCTGACTATACACACCCAATTTCTACTCACTCAGAGACGCACGGCTACTTGAAAATTTTAGTTCTTTCTCTAAGAGTATTGGGACGTTTAGTTTTTGACATTGTGTCAAAGACATTATAGCACCGACACATCTCCCAAATTACATGTATTTTAGCTTATTCCTAAAGAATTACTATCAATTAACCTTTCAATGAATTGTCTATAACTTCCAGAAGGTACTAGATTGCAGATATAAAACTAGGTGTTTGTAACACTACAGGACTTTCAGTACCGTTCAATAAATCAATGTACACATTTAAAGGTAATTATATACCTTATAAGGTAATTTAAATAACTTTAAAATCCAGAAATTTCAATGATAGCACCCCTTGAGAAAGTGACTTCCGGCAGGCACTAGGAAAGCGAGTACCAAATTTGTACTAGCACTTTTAGTTAAAGTTGTAGAGTTGTTTCAGATCGACAGGCGGACCATTGTTCGAAAAACACTTTTTTTAGAATTAGCATCTCCCAAAACATGTAGAAAATCCAAAATATCCATTTCGAATTTTCAACTTCATTGCAATATTTTTCAAGCCAAATATTTCATAGTAGTAATTGAAACTCAAAAGGACTTCTTAACCCCTTCAGTCCCAGTGATGCCATTTGGCATCATCATGCTTCTGATTGTAATTAAAAAATATAATAGGACTGACATCTATTGGGATTAATAAAAAATATTTTCTAATAGAAAAAAGTTAGAAAAATCGAATGATGTGCTTTTTTTATATCATAATTGGTTAGACGATCAAATTTTTTTTCGAAAATGATGATGCCAAATTGTCAATGGGACTGAAAGCGTTGAAAACTCACTTAGGATCCGGTCCGAACTCTCGGAAGAGTATAGTGGTGGCTATGGATCCTCCTTCTGTCCTTATGTCCACAAGAATGCGTGAGTTTGCTTCTTTCACCACCAGAGGGTGGTTGTAACAGGACCTGGGCCTGACCAGGATGCTGCACATGCCCGGATCTGTGGGATCGAGGAGGGGCCGTCGCGCGGCATAGCTCTCCTCGGGGACCAATCCCCCGAATTTGAGCTGCAAAAGAGAAATTTTACGGAAGTTTATATTTATGTATGCCCTGAAAGTGGTAGGATCGTAATTGAGGGGTCCAATAGCCCCTCCAAAAGCCAATTATCCACTCAATCTTTAATTATTTTATAAAATAACAAAATACTGCTTGAAAACCGTAAAAATAAACTAAAGCTAACGATATGAAGTTACAATTGCATTTAAACAAATTATGGTTAGCATTTATTTACCCCCCTTTTTTTGTTGAGTAATAAAAAATGGCCTCAAGCTCTGAGACCATAAGAAAATCAAGCTTTTCTGATTGACTAGCCTCAAGCTTTTCTGATTGACCATGAAAACACAAAACACTGCACTGCTGTCAAACAACCTCATTCTTTAGAAGAGCATACTGCCACGTGACCCGAAAGGAATATTTCCAAGGAACATAGAGATTTAACCCGAGAACACTGGGACATACGTGCTCGTTAAATCTGTGGAGTCCAAAGTCCCGACGGCGTCAGCGTACGATGTCGCTCGAAGTTCCGTTGGGTGCTCGCTCAGGCGTCGACCTCGTCACTTAAACAGGGTTCTAAATTACGATTCGATATTGGCTGTGTTGAAGCTCCTAAAGAAGGCTAGAAATTGGCAACCGGAAACGATTACATTTCCATTACTTATATTACAGATTTAAAGAAATAAAAATTCGTTTGGAATTAATTCCCAAGAGGCGACTGGAATGTATATATAAATATTATTTCTTATCACTCACAAATTCTCTACACTTGGGATCTCCTTTGGAGTCGACTCTCTTGCCTCCTAGAAACACAGGGAGGACGTCTGCATCGATATATCTCAATAGCAGCTCCGGTGTTGTTTCTGAAAAAAAGATAATGTCCTTTAAATCACAATTAAGTAGAATTTATTGAGTATGATTGTAATTTATTGGTCCTTAGTTTAAAAATGGCGTTTCGTATTCTGCATACATGCTTATAGATAGTTGACATTGTGGAATCATTTGGAACCATTGATTCGGTCAAAATAAAAAAAAAGTTAGTTTGGAAAAAATTCTGCGTCTAAAAGTAAATCAGAATAACATTTAATTACCCCCAGTACTTTCAATTTGAGAATTTATAATTAAGCCTATCGAATGTTGAAAAAAAAACAGCCCTCGTATAAATAACTACTTCTGCAAACGGCTTCAGCCAATGCATTTGCCGTTTGTTTTCGCCTCCTATGGTTGCTGTTCAGTTGAAACGTTGCGTAACATGCGCTATTCCTACATTAAACTTTTTATTTCCTGTTGTTTGAATGTAATATGTGTGTCTTACCTTTTGAAGCTACGCTGATGTTTTGAAGAATGCTTCCTCTCAATATGGGCTTAAAGAAGTTGAATGCTTTGTAAAATAGGGAAGATGCTATAACATATAAAAAAGAAAATGATATTATTTTAAAAACTTAATTCACACAACATCACACTTCACATCATTAAATCAAAAATTAGAACAAAATATAAACAAAGAATTTGAATTAAATTTAGGATGTGTTTGTCCGAATATTTACGAGTTTCACAAGACGATTGAAAAAAATATCGTAGATAATAATTACTTATATATAATAAATGCGTCATTTCAGTAGAGCAGATTTAGCATGCCCGCCAGATTTGAGGGTTTGATTCCCTGTGCTGTGGCTGGAGGTTTTTAGGATAGGAAATTGTAGGCATGTATGTCATGTGATGATGTGGCATGTAAATCATCCCTTAAGTACCCATTTGGCATGGATTCTGTCGGGATACTTTAAAATCCACAGAGAGCTTATATTCATTATAATCTATCTAACCTACTTAACCTTCTGAACGTTAGACACGGTTTTTTCGTTAATTAAGTAAACTAGTTTCTCTAGCAAGAGCATTAATTTTCAAAAATTTATGAGTGCTAAAAAAAAACTGATTTTCTACAACTGCTAAAGATGAAGGAGTGCACTGGACCGATGGTCTCCAAACTCAAATGCCTCAATGTTAATCCAATGAAAAAAAAAACATTTTACTGCCCATTTCTCCGGCTGTATTGAATATTTTTGCAAGCTGTTTTTTTTTAAGAATAATAAATGTGGATAACTTACAGGTCTCTATAATTCCACTTTTTAAAATTGCTTCGTATACTTTTTGTAAAATTATTTATTCAACATTTTAAAAGTATTTCGAACTAATTTCAAAAAGTAGGATTGTCGGGACCTGTATACATTTATCACATAAAAAATCCTTTTGTAAAAATATTCAATGCAGCCGAAGAAATGCGGCAGAGAGAATATTTTTTCCTCCATTGGATTAACGCTGATGCACTTTGCTTTGGAGACCCGCTATCCGCTGAGATGGTGCCACTAAAAATGGTTCTCAGCTCAGGAAAATATAACGAATTTGCAAAGGCCTAATCTACCGAAAAGCAAACCAATGATAAAAAAGTATTATAAATGTACTAACCATTAACTATTAAAATCTTTTTCCAAATTTCTGGATAATAGTCTTGGAGCATACGGAACAAATCAAAAGCCATTTCTATAGCTAAAATAAAAATTGACGACTGTCATAATAAAAGTATGCATAATTTAAAATTGCCCAGTGGATATATTGAAAGTAGTTAGTTTGGACTTACCACATTGTCGAGCTGTAGCTCTTATTGAAAATTCATCCATGTCAAGTATGTAAGTAATTTCGTTTATGTCCTTACCAGTCTAAAAAAAGAGGTTATTTAAAGATACTAGTCCAATAGAATTTTTCTTTTACTATTTCAGGAATCATCAGGAATTTAAAAGGTAAAAGCATGTTAAACTATATGCTTGATTAAACATTGAAAATAAACTTTACTAAGCGTTTAAAAATGTCCATAAATAAATCAAAATATTTTCAAAGCGGTGAAATCGTTTATTTAGTATTTATTTCATGTTTACAACATCTTCGAGACCCAGTTCTTAAGATAAGAGTAGTAGCTAAGCTTTGAAGATGATAACATTGTTAGAAACCGATGGTAAAGAGACATTTTCAAAGGTAAATTAAACATTTCAAATTTAACATTTTCAAAGATTTTTCATATTTCAAAGATAATAATTAACAAGGTTTGTTTGAGTTTTTCTTTTGCTTATAAAACGTTAACAGGAAACGGAAAATAAAAAATAAAAGAAGAGAAGTTCTAAGAAAATCCGTATACTAAATCGTATCTTAGATAAAAGACATTTTTTGAATGCTACTAAGAACTTAAAATTTTGTTTTGTTAAAGCATATAAAAATGGTCATGTGTTCGGTATCAGATGGAATTATCAAATGTTAATTCAAATAAAATAGGCCAGCGGAATCATTAAAGCATTAATTTACAGAGAAAAGTTGAGTTAAATGAAAATGCTAAAGAGCAAGAATATAAAACACTTGTTTCTTATTAATGCTTACATTTCTGAACTCTGAAGTAAGGTTTCGTAATTTAATCCTTGATAAACAATGCTATTCAATAAAAAATCTTACTTTTTTCGTTTGTTCCCTCGTCCTCCTTAATTCCAATTCTAACACGAGACTGGCGTATTGGCAGAGGGTGAAGCCATTCACAGAAGCAATGCAACCTAGAAAATTTCAAGGTTAGTTTCAAATTCGATAAAATCAGGCAACAAAAACCTCAGAAATTTTACCAGTCCCGAGGACGGTTTGTCCAACACTGTACACGTCCCCCTTTGAAACTAACCTGTCAAACTCGAATTGTATAAATAGCTTCTAAATATATAAAATTATCATTTTAATTTATTTATTAAAATTAGTTGTATAAATTGCACAATCAATCAGTAAATACTGATTACATTATAGGGAAAAAAATACTAGATTACTATTATTAACCTAGTATTTTTTTTATTTCTATAGGGGAGAGGGGGGCCATTGGGAAATTTTTTCAAACTCTGCATTTCAGCAAAAATACAAGAATTTCAATTTCTTTTTTTTTGCAAGCGCATGAACTGAACATTCACTTCTTTAAAAAGTCATTCGACAGATGTTAAAACGTTACCATATTTTGGTTGCTGAGCATTTTAAACAAACATGTAATTGTCCCATTAGCCCCCATATGTGGAGTCTAATAGGACAGGGTGCAGGGCTAATTTGACATGCGAAATGTTGCGGGCGGTTTTTCGAGCCTAGCATAAAATTTTGTTAATACAACTAATGCATATTAAAACAAATACGGGAATCAAGAATGGTTATGAAACGAAACGAAATATTGAACCATTATCATAGTTAGCAGGACAGGCTAAGGTGAGCGAATAGCTTCTGTTGGAGATTTTCCTAGGACAGCCTACTTTTGGTCTAAGTCTTGTAGTTTTTTTTAAAGCTTCTATAATATTGAAAACAAACTTCACAGGTCAATCCATTGAGTTGTAGTTATGCCTCGGTCTCGTGAGAGGTTTGATATAAAATATAGTTTCGAGCATTGTTTTCGTCATTCATTTGTATTCTATCCATACCCATTTATTTTGGGGATTTTAATGACGTCAAGTTTTTTAGACGACTCCTGCAGACCTGCTTCCCAGAATCAGAGAAATCACTAAATAACTATTCTCAGATATTGTCTAAAACTTTGAGCATGATACATGAAGTGACATAAAAACAATGGTGATTCTTGACGCAAATAGTTTTAAGTTGTTTTTTCCACTCTTTCTATAAAATGCCAACACTTTAAGTAAAACTATTAATATCTTGTGAATACTAAGTATAATTTTTAAAAGATGTTAAACAGCGCTAAATCAGAGATTTTGTGCGTGAAACTTACCATAAAAATCTGCTTTTCCTGAAGCAACGTAGCATATAGGCGTTCCATCTTTTGCATACCCCATCGATGACACGAATTCATATTTTTCTAATACCTGAGAGAAAAAGTAAGCAATAAATATAATTATGTAATGTTAAAAACAATCAAAGCTTTGCAACTAATCAGTGGATAAATATTAAAAAAATCATTTCTGCACACTTAAAACATTAAATAGGGTAATTCTGATTAAGATTACTTTAGTTATAATCAGGGTTTGAAATTAACAGTCACTAGTCGCAAAATGCAAATCTTGCGATTTTGCGATTTTAAAATAAACTTAGTTTTTGAATTTTTGAAATAAACTTAGCCATCTCGCTTTTTTTATGTCATCAACTTTTTAAGGTGGTTCCCAAAGAAAAATAATAATCCTAAAATCTCAAATCTTTAACGATCTTAAATTTGTCAAAAGTTCCTTTACTTGTTATTATGATCCTTAAATCGCAGAACTTCATTCACTCCAGAATACATAAAATGCGATACTCCGGCGATTTTAAATTATGATTACAAAAATTTCACCAGTTCTTTTGAAATTGCGAAATTCCGAAGATTCTCTACATGCGAAACTTTAAGCGTTTGTGGATAAATTATATAAAATTAATTTTTTTTTCAGTAAATATTTTTTTGCAAAAATGCTCCTAGATAATGTACATTTGCTCCTATAGTTTTTAAGTTAGTTGCACAAATTGCTCTTAAAATTTTTCATCTAATTTTTAACACTGGTTATAATTCTATACCATTAAACAAAAGAGAATCTAGTCCGACACATTAAAATGATTAAGGAAAAAGAGTAACGCTTACTTCTGGCTTTTTATAAAAATCTACCAGCTTATCAATGTCATGTACAGCTCTTAGGGAAATTGTCTGAAAATAAAAAAATAATCAATTTGAAAATAACACATTTAAAATTCTTTAAGTTTGATCAAAGTTTGCTTAATAATAAAAAATGGAATTTTAATGGAACTTTTAGTTTTGTTATAAGTATTTAGAAGCATAATACTTTTATTTTAAATATATTTTTATTGTATCTTTATTTTTATTTAAATATTTTTTATTTATTAATTGCACATTAAAGACAATTATTATGGTATAGAATAAAAATAAAAAAAGATTTGTAGTTTAATTAGAGATAATTATTCATAAATTTTGCAGCTTAATTTTTCAAATGAAGTTTAAAAGTGGTTAATTTGAAAACAAAAATTAAATAATGACAGTGAAGAAACGGTGACTATTTAATAGATATTTATGCAACTAGTGCGAAAAGTAATGCTTTTTAAAACAAGTGGATTTTATTTCACGAGCGAGGTACGAGCGAGTGAAATAAAGACACGTGTTTTAAAAAGTTTACTTTTCGCACGTGTTTCATACACTATTTTTTATAATTGCGTGAAAAAAATCAAATCTCATTGGTCCAAAAATAATTCACGTGCTAATTAGAGTAAATAGACTAAGAGATGTCAAGGAAAACAACCAATGATCTCGCAGTTCGGAGCGCGTGACGCTATAAAAAACCAATAAGCGTGTTTCAACATTTTGTTAAAGAAAGCAACCAATGAACTCGCAGTTCGAAGGGCGTGACTTAAGAAATATTCCCATCGCGAGAAAAAAAATTCATTCATTCAAAAATAATTCACGCGCATAATATTTTTAAATGCAGCAGATCGATAAATCTTTGGATTTTATGAGTATTATCAAATCGAAATTTTACTTGAAATGTTGCCATCTTATAAAAAGAGTGCGACAAAGTCTTTTTTCACTGCTTTTGGGTGAAAAAAAGTACTTTTTTTCACTGTTTCAAAAAGTCTAGCTTTGTGCACGCGTCTGATATTGAAATTATAATGTAAAAGTCGGCTTTTTTTCACGCAATTATAAAATAGATATTTATGCAACTAGTGCGAAAAGTAATGCTTTTTAAAACAAGTGGATTTTATTTCACGAGCGAGGTACGAGCGAGTGAAATAAAGACACGTGTTTTAAAAAGTTTACTTTTCGCACGTGTTTCATACACTATTTTTTATAATTGCGTGAAAAAAATCAAATCTCATTGGCTCAAAAATAATTCACGTGCTAATTAGATTAAAATAGACTAAGAGATGTCAAGGAAAACAACCAATGAACTCGCAGTTCGGAGCGCGTGACGCGATAAAAAACCAATAAGCGTGTTTCAACATTTTTTCAAAGAAAGCAACCAATGAACTCACAGTTCGAAGGGCGTGACTTAAGAAATATTCCCATCGCGAGAAAAAAAAATTCATTGATTCAAGAATAATTCACGCGCATAATATTTTTAAATACAGCAGATCGATAAATCTTTGGATTTTATGAGTATTATCAAATCGAAATTTTACTTGAAATGTTGGCATCTTATAAAATGAGTGCGACAAAGTCTTTTTTTCACTGCTTTTGGGTGAAAAAAAGTACTTTTTTTTCACTGTTTCAAAAAGTCTAGCTTTGTGCACGCGTCTGATATTGAAATTATAATGTAAAAGTTGGCTTTTTTTCACGCAATTATAAAAAAATATTTAAAATGGATTCTCACCTCTTGAAGTATTGACTTGCATTTGTTAAGATCATAGTTTTGAGCTGAAATGAAGTATAAGATCTTTTAACATTTTAATATGTATGTGTAATAGTTTATTATAAGTATTTTCAATACAAATGGCCTTTTTTGTATCTAAACCGAATAAAATAGTATAATTAATTTAATAAAATATTTGATTCAATAAAGGGCTTCACAAAAAAGGCAATAAAATAGTAGAATAAAATTTAAAATAAGTGTTACCGATATTAAATTTGAGCTACATTAATACCGTAATTTCATTAATTTCCAATTTTCACTAATTTTCTATGCAGTTATTTATCTATTTTTTGATTATCTATTTTATATTTTTAGTTGTCACAAATATTTCAGAAAACTTGTTTAACAATTTCTTGCAATAAATTAACTAATTTCATGTGCTTATGAGTTTCATGTGCTAATGAGTATAGAAAGCGTTTTTTGCATTTTAATGCTAATATTTTTGAAATTTTAAGAGTTTTAAATTTTACTCATTATATCCAGATATACAAAATTATAACCAGTTTAAGCATTCCCAATTTTAATATGCCTGTTTTGCATAACCCTCTTTTCAGGTAAAACATTGTTATTAAAATTATGATGGTTGCTTTAGGATGACTCAGAGTTTTTAAGAAACGTATTGAATGATTCAACATTTATTCAGATTTTTCGTATTCACTTTTCATATATAACATAAATACAAAGCCTAAGGATCTGTTTCAAATGAAAAATATGAAGGAATATAGGCATGGCTTTTAGGTTAGGTTTTGATTTATCGTCGCACTAGAGCTACACGAGGGCTTTTGGCGACGTGCGTCGTATTTTAGAACCACACGGAATGTAGCATGTAAAATTTCTTGTATAAGGGGGAGTGAAGTTTTTATAAGATCCAGGGTTTTGCTAAATGTATGCCGATGGGAGATTGCTTAATTGTAAGAATGTAACGTTTCACAATTTTGTAGCGTTACTCTGTAAAACTACCGGGAACTAAGGTTTCGCCGATTTTACGGAGTAAACGTAATTCCACAGAATGGTTTTATAAATTTCAGGGTACATAAATTTTAACTTTGGTCATGAATTTCAAAATTTCTGATGAATAAATGTAAACAATGCATGTTTTTGAATGATTATGTATCTGACTTATTATACAATTCATAAAATAAACCTATTTTTTTTTCTAATTTGCAAATTCTTCTGCATCTACCCTTAAAATGTCATTCGTGGCAAATGTTGTCGTCGTATGCCTCCAGGTCTTACCCTGGAAGGTTAAAAACCACTATACCGGCTGGTCGTCATTTGTGCCAAATATACAGTGAAAACTCCATAACTGACCACCTCCATTAAACGACCACCTCTACTTACTACCAATTCTTCAAGGCACCGATTTCTCCTATGTGTTCAACGTTAAAAACCACTCTAGAGGAGACCAGATTTCACTCCGCAAACGACCAGTTTCAAATTCCATTTCATGAAAAAATATCTTTTTCTAACTCTTTTTTCTGATTTAAAAAATAAATTAAAAAGAGGTAATTTTGAAAAAATCGAAAAAAAATGAAAAAATCAGAAATTTCTTCTTTCTTTAAAAAGGTTAAATTAGTTCACACTAGTTTGCTAAAATTAGTTAGTTTCGTATTTTTTTTACGTTCTACGGTTTGTTCAAAAGTAAGTAAAAATAGAAAGTAGTAAGTAAAGTAAGTCGAAAGTAATAATTTTGTGTACTTCATCATTTGCGAATTAATAAATAAACGTAATGATAAATAGATTTTTGTAATGGTTAATAATACTTTGTAAAATGACATTTCAACTTTCTAGCTCAAGTTAAGTGACTTTTTGTACTCTAGGAGTGACCAACCTCCATTTACGACCGATTTATTAGGGAAAGGGTGGATGGTCGCTCTTACAGGTTTCACTATACCCAGGGGTATCAGTGAGTTTCCGGGCAGATGAAACATTGTATCTGTCTAGAGTGGCTTAAATTGAGACGGATGAAGTTTCTTCATCCGTCAAAGGAAAGTGACCCCTGGTCAGCAGAGAAATTCTTTTGTGTCTTTCGAGGGCATTGTTCCAAGTTGGCGGTCATGCTTGACGATCGTCTGAAGTTAATTCGAAAAGGGCGCTTAAGGGTGTAGGAAGTGGGTGCAGAAAACTTCAAAGGAACACCGACACAGAGGCACTTTAATAAAGATTATTCTACTGTCTAGAGGAAGATGAATGTTTGAAAATATGGGAAACACTGATAAGTAATATGGTCTCGATCGTAAATGAATAGCAGTAACTAATAGTACTATATTTAATACTCAGAGAAACATAAAAAACAGTTATTGCTACACTATTTCCTTAAGATAATTTTTAAATATCTTATTTAACAACGAGATGATTTGATGCGTTTTACGTGTTAGAATGTCTCAATAAGGATAATAAGAGGCTTTGTTATTTGTAAGCTAGTAATAACAATAATTAAATTTAATCCAACGTTTATGCTGTTGTCATGCTTTTTACATTTTAAATATTCGTTGTCTGTTGTTGAAGAAAAATTCATTATTGAGTCTTTTTAACTGTTGTTAACGAATGCAATTTTATTGACAATTGATTTTATAAATAAAGGTTCAAAATACAAAGTTCTGATGGGCCCATCAAAAATGAAATAAGGTTTAATGAGACTAATTATTTTGCTTAGTAGCTTCCAAAACTCTATTATAGTTAAAATATTCTAAGTATTTCATCTCGGCATCGGTTAGGTTTGATTCGTATTTATAAAAAGCCTATACATAATTTTTGGGCGGTTGGCTAATATTTCAGTGTTAGTATCTTAAAAATATATGCATTGACTTTGTAGATTGTTAATCATCCAGATTAATTATCATTCGATCATTAAAGCTACGAAATTTTCAGATTAGAAAAGTTCTGGCATTTTCAAAAATGAACGGTAACTCTTTATTACGACATTAATATTTTTTCAGTTAATGTTTAGGGATTTGCAAAAATAAACGACAACTCTTTGTTACAACATTAATATTTTTTTAGTTAACTTTTTTACATTTTTTCTTCAAATTATAACCTAAAATAATACGTATTTATTGATTAATATCGCAAGTGTCTGGTAATTACCTAAAAGCGGTTCTCTGAACAAGCACACAATATATGAATATATATTAATATATAAATGTATATTAATATATAAAACTTTCCCCAAGGCTAGACTAGCCTTCACCCCTTAGAATTTACTCTTAGAAAAATTGACGACGCATTTTCCTTTAAATAATTCGTCGAAGAATTTGGATAACGTGATGATAGGGTCTCGACAGGTATCGTAAAAATTTTAAAGCCTCATTTCGGACACTAAAATTAAGTAATAGTACGAAGTTCAATATATGCCAACCAAGGTTTTTAAAATTTATTTTCAAAGAATGAAATGGCACGAGTGCTGCATTTCCTATTAATTATTTTTTCAGCCTTTAATTTGGTAGTAATCAAGTTCCAATAAAATACGTAAAATAATCTGATCTTATAAAAAGCATTTTAATAATAATTATAAGCAATTTCAGAAAAATCAAACAGTTAAAACTCGAAATTAGAAAGAATTATAAGAAACATTAAACATTAAATGATATAAGTATTCAAAGGTTATTGAAACATTAAAATTTCTATATAATGAACTATTTGCGTCAACAATCAAAGTTGTTTTTTCATGAATATTTGCATATTCTCAAATAAAAAAAGTGTTTGTTTAAACCCAAGGACCAAGTTTGTCTACTAATTATCCCAAGCTGACCTATACTGAATATTGTAAATAAACTGGACATTTAACAACTTAGTTTTCTAAAAATATTTAATAAAATGTCCTTTGCATTTTTAGCACACAAGCTGGAATATATATGTACCTACCATACCTTTGCATTTTACTACATAATAAATAAAGTATGAAAATTCTTTATTTAAATAGATCTCCCGTAAATCAAACAAGAGAATGAAATGCGAAGGAAAGTATTTAGAAGGAAGTTAAGTAGAAGGTTAACACAGGCGAAAATTTTCAAACATCCATTACACTGTTTATATTCAAACCGGTTGGGGAAATTAATAGCGCTAAATGTTTTTTTAATGTAGGCAACTCTTATTGCATGCAAATATGCCTAACGACATTTTTAGAGATTCATTTAATCGGGAAGCGATCATAGCTTGCGCAAAAGTGACTCAAAGAAGCAGAAAATTGAAAACAAATTAATTCAAAATTAATTAAGTGTAATCATAAAATTTCCCCTTAATACACTTCATCGATGTTTGTATTCGTATAAATATTAAATGACTGGTGTTAGTAGATTTTGAGTTGGCATTATTTGATGAATTCAGAATTGTTAGAAAGTGTCGTACATGTGAAAGAAAAATATGTAAATATTAAATTATAAAAATAATGATATCTACTAAATATATAATTATAACATAAAATTGAAATTATTAATATGTTTGAAGTATTAACAGTTTAAGGTTTTATTGTGAAAATACTTAGTTATTAAAATAAGTGTTCAACTACTTTGTTTAAATCTAACTAAACAGATAAAAAAAACTGCATTTTACTAACCAAACTAACTAATAATACACATTAAAGAAGCTATTTTAACTTTAATACAGTGCAGATTTTTAGTTATTTTTGAAATGGTAATAAATAAGTTTTATAGGTTTTTATAATAAGTTATCCTTACATTAAACAAGGCTTTAACAAATATTTTTTTTAAAAATGTGTTACCTTTAAGGAACTTTAGTAGTATAATGTCTGTATGAGCAGGAGTCAGCATCTTAGAAACTTTATTTCGGAACTGAAATGAGACATTGTTCACGAGTGTAGGAAAAACTACAATTGACAAAATGATTTTCTACACAACAATCAACTAGTTTTTGGTTGGTATGAGAAATGCATAATTTTACACAAAGTGCTTCAATATATTATTTTATTGAAAATCTAGGCCGTTAGTGACTGTTTGCTACATTTTTTTCTAAATTTGTGAATTTATACTACACATCGATATTTATGTCAAAAGATTTAATCGAAAATATATTCAAGGCTAATTCCATGTAACTGTAGTGTAAGTCACGATTTAAGAGGAGATTAAAAGCTTTTTAAATTAAAAAAATAAACCAAATTAACTGAAATACGTTACAATATTTAGTTATAATAACTGTAGAAAAACTATTCCACAATTTTTTTCATTTTATGTTAAAAGTTGTTGTGATAATCACTTTTTACAAACGTCACTACAGACAGGATAATTTTGCATGGAATTACCCTCAAGTTAACTTGATTTTAAAAGAAATATTTTAATTCTAATTCGAGAGTCAGAAAAATAAGTTTAATTTATGTTATACTGGAAAATTTGGAATACTTGTTTTCGTTTAAATTTGAATTTATGTCAATCTGTTTGACTATATTCATGTCATCTTCAAAATATTTTGCAAGTTTATTTTTCAAATTGAAAGTTAGATAAATTTAGCTTTAATCACAAGGTTACCTGATGCAGTAATTGCTGTTCCATGGCACTTGATATTTCTTTCATTGGCTCAATTTGAGCAGTATTTTCAGCTAAAAATAAGTTAAAACACAATTTACAAACAATAAATAACATAAACAGAATAACTTAGTGCACAATTTACTTTATACTATGAGCGTCGATGAGTAAATTAGATTGACATAGAAAAAATACTATTAATGGTTAATGAATATCACCATATTTAATTGTTTTTAAAAAGGAAATACAAATGTTAGTTTATAGTATTTAAATTCAAAAATTTTGTTATGGTACTTATCTAAATAAAGAATAAAGTTAAAAAATAATGAAAAAAAATAAAACAAAACAAAAGGTTTTATAACACTTTTTATAGCTACAAGTAATTTTCTTAAACTGTTCAAACAATTCATTAAGTTTTTCTAACTTTGGAGCTATGATAACTTAAGCGAAAAAAAAAACATATTTAAATAATAAATTTTGCAATTTCATGTCTGAAAAAATATAATTAGAATTATCAGTAGGTCTTATCGGTACGTCTTATCAGAACAAAACTTAAGAGCTTCCGCTATAACCACACATACAGATTTCCTTTGGAACTATCTTACAATATTTAAATTAAATTGTAAACACATCCTTTCTTCAAAGTATTTTTGTAATTAAAATAAACTTTCATTATTTATAAATAACATATTAAGATGCAATACCCTTATATCAAGTCTTTTAGATGTGCAAAACGGAGAAAATTAATGTGATGACGAAGAAAAAATATTAAAAAATCAAAAAGTTATTATTAGAGCTTATTAAGTATAAAAAGCACATGAAATTTAGTCTAAACCATAATGGCTTTTATACAGGTGTATTTCAGATGTAGGATTTAATCAAAATATTGCAAGCATTTTTAAAATCTCATTTTAAGTTAACTCTTAGGTTAAAACAAACAAAAGTTAACCCAAACAAAATCAAAATTAGAGGTAAAAGTGGCTTTCTATGAGAAATAAAATTCTTAGATTTTAAATATTATAAATAAGGGTAGGCATCTAGGCAAGTTTATAAGAAAAACTCTTGCTAAAATTCTTGATTTAAAAATAAATAAAATTACTTAAATATATCTTCAAATAAAATAATTTTATGTGTATTCAAATAGAATAACTTTGAGATATTTACATATTAAATTACCTCACACACATCAATGAATTTTGAGAACAACAGAATTAGATGACAATAAAGTGCATAGGAGATGATATCACATTCGAATTTTGAATTCATCAAAATAGCTTTTTTATTTATCTTCGATGTTACTTTATTATGATGAGGTTTAAAAAAAGTATTGATGAGTTCAATAAGAGGGAAATAAATGTTAAGGGCCGGGTTGGTAAAAATTGTAAAATATCCTTGACTAAAATACACTGGAAAAATTGTTTTAAAAAACTTAAGAATAGTAATTTCATTTTTGAGAACGTTATAATTCTCATTCGAAAAGTCAAAGCATTTGTTCTTGAGAAAGCAAAGCAAAGCATTTGTTTAGAATATTAGTATATTATACACTCCTTGCCAACCTGACTTGGGTAAAAATAAAGAGGGAAAAGGAAGAGGGAAAAGCACGGTTGTTCCGTTAGTTGGAAACTCTTGTAAGGTAATATTTACTAATAAAATGATCCGAATACAATTTAACCAATCCTTTTAAATACACTTTTCATTCTGATAAAATTGCTGAATTTTCTCAAATAATATTCAAATCTGTTAGACCTTAAGCGAAATTAAAGTTTTAAACATGATTTCTTAGTGGATTCACATATGATTTCTGGGTGGATTACAAATGATTTATGGAACTCTTTACATCTGCGGAAGGATCTTCTCCATAGCATATTTCTATTTATTCAACTTAGATTGGCAATGAGTGTAGCACTCATTTTTGAGAGTTTTATTATTTAACAGAGTAAGTAGAGTATTTAAACCTCAACAAAATATATTTGTAAACTTTTTTTGGAAACTGTAATCGATTTCTCGCTTTTTATTTGTTTTAAACATTGCATGAATAATTATAACTATAGTTTTGCAAGCGATCGGTGTGTTACCCGGATTACCTTGAATTTTTTTCCATTTTAAAAACCTTTTTCCTTTACAACCAACAAACATTGTGAATATCAAGGGTAAAGACATTAGCTATAAGTCGTATTATAAATGTTTTAGAAGGAACTAATATTTATTAAAAACTGTTTTAGAATAGATGTGAAAGCATGTTATCTAAGTTCAGTTTAATATGTCATTCTCTCTTTTCACTAGTGTTCTGTATCGAATTTCTTGTTTGATGTTTTAGCCAGGAAAAACAGATTTCTGTACATTCTATTATATAATGTTACTTTATTAGTCAGTTATGACTTTCATGCTGTCAAATGATATAATTGATTAATAAATTTCAAAGTAATTGACGTTTATTATTAAAAGTTTAATATGTTTTTTTTATGAACACCAGGATTTTTTTTCACTGAAAAGTGTTCTTTGAAATTATCTTTCCACGTTGCAACAATACTATTTTACAAAAATTAGGCTGGAAAAAAAAGAGTTTCTCTTAGACAAAGACAGGAATAGAAATTGTTTTTCTATAAAAACAGAGAACTTTCACACCACACAACGTTGAGAAAGTGACAATAATATGTAAGGAACTATCAAATTGCGTAATAAGTCGGTCTAAACAAAGAAATGGTTTATTGATGAAAAAGGAAAAGAAGCCTTGTTTTTAAGCTAAATTTTTCCGTTTTAGGAACCTTATAGAAGTACATTTGATATGGAAGACCATAATTGAGTTGACACTAGGTCAAGTTGTCGCAGCAACCACAGTTCCTTAACTACTTAGATTCCATTAGCTTCCTGTTATCGTTATCATGACTTACAATGGCTGATTCCTTTTGGTAATTAGTTATGGTTGAGTGAGTAAACAAATGAAATTGTCAATGTGAAAAAGTAAAAATATTTAAGTGCTAAAGATGAGAGTTTCACTATTCTGTTAAAGAAGAAATTTCCTTGATTGTTTGTTAAAAAGATGCCTTGAATAATAAAGAACGTATTTCTTCGGTTCTTTTTTGAAACTTCGCTAGTTTAAATTTCTAATTAGAGCATTTTTAAATAAATCTACCTTTTCGTTAGTTAATAGGCATGTTTCACGTAGTGAGTGGCAACAGCTCTTGTGGGATCATTTTCATTTTTGGTCCTTCTGCAATTACCATTTATTTTGAATAATACATTATTTTCTTACCTGACTGAAACGAATGTTGAGTAAACATTTTCTTTAAGTAGGACTAAAGTTTTCTGTGTTCGTAAATAGCATTAAATTACTGTTCCGGAATTTCGCCTAATTTCTCCACATACGCCAAAATATCACATAAACCGAAGTTTTATTGCAACATTGATATTTTTGTAAAGCTTTGCATACCAAATACAAGTATACAAGTAACAAAACCATTATCTAATCGAATATGATAAAATGATCATTTAATCGAATTAAAACCGATAAAGTTTAATAAATAGCATTATAAAAACAGGTTGCAAGGAAAAAAACATTAAAATAGATTACAGCTGACAAATATGAAAACAGAAGTTACATCTTCTGAAACAATCTCAACGATCTTCGACAGGTGTTACGAAAATTTAAATGAATTCTTTATACATATTATAGTATTTATAACCTTGCCTTATAGTGTTATAACCTTGCCTAGAAATTTGTACAATTTAAAGGCTATAATTCAAATATTGTGATGTGTACATTAAAAACCAAAAATGGGTTCTGAGATAATTTTTACTTACAGGTTCTCCCTTGATTTCCCCTATTAAAGAGCTAATAGTATTTAACTCTTTAATAGGGGAAACCAAGAGAGGACCTGTAAGCACAAATGATCTCAGAACTCATTTTTGGTTTTTTGTGCATCACATTACAATATTTGAAATATTTCCTTTAAAATGGTACCAATTTCTAGGTAAGGCGACCTTTCAAAGTATTTCTAATTATAATTTTTAAAAAATTGTATAAAACTCTATACCCTCAGTTTAGTTTGGTTTCGTTTTTTTTACACTTTTTGACTTTAATTATTATTTTATTACAAAAATACTGATTATATTTATTGTTAATTGTAAGCCGAGTCGAATAAATTTAACTGCTAACTGTAGCTCGTAAACTTTGTTTGAATTTTTCCAATTGTGTTTTCAAGCAAAAAAACTGGTTTTTAATACTTTGATCGTTGATTTCTCAAAATGCAGTTTTTCACCATTGTGTGATATATCTTTTCTCAAAATCTACTCAATATTTCGCTTTGATTTTTTTTAAAATTTTGATAATATTGTTTTTATACACAAATCGATGTGAGATTTTACAGAAATATAGATTGAATTTTTGATAATAATTCAAATCACGTAAGAAATCCTAAATTAAGAAATAAATTTTCGTTTGACAATCATTGAAAAAGTATTTGAATACAATTCATTCCAAAAATTTAAATTAAACTGAACATTCGTTTACTTGAAAAAGCATGCGACAGTCGCTATAAAATTAAAATATTCTAGTTGCTGAGCATTTTAAACAAATAAGTAAATGTCCCATTAGCCCCCATGTGTGGGGTTTAATGGGACAGGATGCAGGGCTAATGGGACATGCTAAATGTTGCCCTAATTAAAATTTCAAAAAAGGGAAAAGGAATCAGAAAGTGACTAGAAGATAAAATTTTAAACTAAACAACATTTACAGAATATATATGTCATGATGTTTTATTTTTTTTAAACAATTATTTCCCATTAGCAGGTGAAATATCAAAGTTAAAACTCAAAATCTGAAATATTTTTGTCTCAAATGATCATCTCAATGCTCCGCATCTCACGCTCCTTATATTTTGTTAAATCAATGGAAATGATAGTTTGGAAACTAAATTTTCAAAATTTATAATAAACTTGTCCTCTTTTTCAGGGTACGATCATTTTAAAATACTGTCTTTATCTTCAAATAGCTTACTCGGAGATCAGTACTTTTTTTATTTCAGAAATCAATCCAAAGAATAAAGAATAGTTTACTTTCTAGCGCATTTTACGAACATTAAATTATTTTTCTTCATCGAGCTCTGTCCAGATGTAATTAATAAAATTACACATTGAAAAAATTTCACCAATGAAGATACTTGAACTTTCACATATTATACGACGAAAAAAGTTCAAAAAGTTTAAAATTAAAGATTTAGAAAGTTTTGGCAACTTGCCTGAATAAGATATTTGAGATTTATATAGATTCTTCTAGAGAAGCATACAAAGCTAGGTTTATTGGTGTCCCATTTGACCCTACTGTTTCTATCCCATTGGACCCCACACTGTATTTTTTTTTATAAATGAGCCAACACAGAAGCACGTGTATTTCACCACAGTATTTGACATATAATATACTAATCTTTGATATGTCATCAGTCATCTACCTAAAACTGTAGTTTAATTCATAGAAAGTTTTTATTTAATACCACAAAAGTGAAAAAAAAGATACACTTTTAACTAACTTTGGATTCTCCAAAACAGCAATTCTTCTCTCCCCTACAACACATGCTTTTTACGGCTGATGTTTGGTTGTTAAAATATGAATCCTAACTGTAACAATGTTGTAGTAAAGAAATAATTGTAAAAAAGTATATTTTCTCTCTCTTTAAGCCCCTTGTTCCATTAGCTTTGCGTCCCAATAGCTCCCACTCTCTCCTACTATGTCTACTATGTTCATAGAAAGACACAAACATCGTTTTCAAGAATTCACATAACATCATTTTCAAGAATTCACATAACATCATTTTCAAGAATTCACATAACATCATTTTCAAGAAACTCATTAACAAGAATTCACATAACATCATTTTCAAGAATTCACAATTGTGACATTAATAGCCCGAAATTTTCTATTAACAAGACTAAGTCTCTTTTTTCTAACAAGTTACTAGCCAAAATCCAGTTGCATAATACGAGTAAAAGAAAACAAGCACTAACTATTAAATTGATGCACTGAATCAAATAATAACAAGAAGTTCTAAAAAAATAAAGAAACCTTCTTTCTTATTACTTAAATATTTAATGAAATTCTTATAAAAAAACCTATTAGGTATAAGATTTATATACCGTGGAATAAAAATCGCCAAGCCCAGCATCCAGTGATAATTTGAAAATTTGAAAGCCAAAATTAACCACTTTCATTAATTTTCTCTTGAAAATTAAATTAATATTCTTTATCATTTGGTTAATTTATTTGCAGTTCGAGGAATAATTATGTAAAATTGTTTTGGTCAAATCCTAGACAAGGATTCCGGTGACATTTTGGCGAGTTTAAAATGTCGCCAACGCCTTAAATGACGCGAGATTTTAATCATGAATAGTATCAACATAGAAAACTGAAAAAACTTCAATATTCTCGAACTATTTAACAAAACTTGAAACTACTACAAACAGCAACTGATAAATAAAGACTTGTAACTTAAGAATAAACAGATTTTTGTTGCCTTATCGCTTTCTTAGTAAACATTAATTAACAATTAAAGAATCACATTGTGTTACATTTATGGGACGTCATTGCAAACTAATTTATATGACAAAAATAAATATTGCTGTTATATAAATAAAGTTTCTATTGCTGTTTTGGAGGTTGTATCCGCGATTTAAATGACTAAAAATTAAATTGCAATCGTTATTTAATAGATAATTCGTCGATAGTCAATAGACAGGTAGACTGATGTCCGTCCGGACGCTCAGACATACGGATAAAGAGTGTGAACGATAGGTCTCATAGGTCACACCTTTCTAAAAAAAAAGAAAGACGATATTTGAAGGGTATTTTTGAAGGTATGGAATTCACTCTTAAAAAAGAGTGAAATCCACTCCAGAAGGAGAAGTGCATTTTCGACACTGGAAAGGAGTGAATATTATCTCAGACTGAGTTAAAATCACTCGTTTGGAGTGATCCTATCGGAGGTTTAACACACAAAGGATCCACTCTAAAAGGAGAAGTGCATTTTCCAGACTGGAGGAGTGAAAATCAATCAGACTGAGTTAAAATCGCTCGTTCGTTTTAAGAGTGTAGGACGGACGGACAGATGGACACCTCCAGCATGCCAATGCCTACACTCTTAAAACAAACGAGTGAAATCCACTCCAGAAGGAGAAGTGCATTTTCGACACTGGAAAGGAGTGAATATTAACTCAGACTGAGTTAAAATCACTCGTTTGGTGTGATCCTGTCGGAGGTTTAACACACAAAGGATCCACTTCAAAAGGAGATGTGCATTTTCCAGACTGGAGGAGTGAAAATCAATCAGACTGAGATATAATCGCTCGTTTGTTTTTAAGAGTGTATAGGACGGACGGACGGACACCTCCAGATACCAATGCCTACTTCTCAATTTTTTGTAATTCTTTTGTACTGAAAAGGAAAATCGTAGGCTAAAAATCTCTTACTATAAGGATAAAGAAATATGTACTCACGCCACCACATTCTTGCATTAACAATAGCGACACCACCAAACTTTCTAAAGATACTGCGCACAAGTCACTGGAATATCGAGCCGCATAACATGCAGGAAAACAAAACTGTTCTGGCCAATTTTTAATAATACATGAAGAGACTATCTTAAGGAATAATGAGAAAACGAGTTAAGAAGGTCGTTGAGATGATCTCAATGTCCACTATACTCACGGAATTCCGCGTTTTTTATTCTTCGCCGAATAATTAAATGTCATTTACTTAATTTTGGTCACTTTTCGTGATTAAATGTAATGTCAGAGATTTTATTACAAACTAGCAAATTTACACCCGTACTTCGCATGGATTAAAAAATATCAAATCGATCCAAGTCTGTGTACCATATAACCTGTTATAGGATCATAAACTTAAATAAGTTATTCTTCCCGCTTCTTATCAAGTATAAAATCCCGTTTCATTGCTTTAAAATTCCAAAATCAAAAACGGTCAAATCATATACTCTGTCAAATGCATTAGGCGCGTTTTGGGAAATAATTTGGCGAGGAAATAGATATAGCTACAAACACCCATTATACAGCTCTAATACAATGACCTTCGAACAACCAACCAGCTTATAAATTATTTATTAAAAAAAAACATTTTGCCCATTTGGCGAATTCTAGTTAATAATTTGGCGAGTTTGGCAACGTATTTGGTGAAAAAATAAAAAAATAAAACCCTAATATAAAATATAATAACCTCTAGTGCGATGGCCTTATTAACCCTCATAGTTCAGTAATAGCTTAACAACTATTCATTTACTACTCAAATATGCAAATTTGCAATCAACAGAACCATCAATGTAGAAATCATCAACTAAACCCACAATAAATCCTGGAATGAAGACTGGAAGGAATTACGTCACTTGAAACATATCAATTATTTTCAAATAATGAATTTAGTTTCTGTGACAACAGTATAAAATAAACATTTTCAATTTTATTTATTTTCGTTGAAAGTTTTATTTAATTTTTTCAGCAGATGGCATCGGGAAAGTAAAAAAATGATCGGATTTGAGCCAAAGTGGTGCAGTTTTTTCAGAAAATTCGAATTTTCTCTAAAAATAAAACTTTTTGAGCTCTGAAAGCTCCCTATCTGTAACTTAAGTATGAACTACGCATTTGTGCTAAGTTACGAGTCAAACAAATGTCTAGTTTTTGAATCTATAAGACACACACACATATATACATACGTACACAACTTCATTTTTATTATTATAGATTCCGCTATAAAAAAAAAGAGCATTTGTTTACTTGTATTTCCCCCATCTATTTTTTATGTTTGCATGTTTATTAAGATTTTTTTTTATTTTCAAATTTCAAAGTATATCAGACGCAGCAAAAGAAATGCAGTTTTGTTAATGTCAGAGATTTTATTACAGATTCCGCTTAAAAAAACCCTCGTTTTTTTACTTGTATTTTTCCTATCTATTTTCTCATGTTTGAATGTTTATTAAGATTTTTTATTTGTTTCTAAATTCCAAAGTATATCAGACGTAAAAGAAATGTAGTTTTGTTTATCCAACTTTAAAGGAGAAAATAAAATTAGACGGTTACATTATTGGCTTGTCTCTACAATTTTTTGTTATTAAACTTCATAATAGTATTTTGAACTTTAAAAAAATGTGTTCATACTAGAAGCTCTTTTAAAATAAAGTGAGAATATTGTCTTTTTAAGTAAACAGAAAATAACAGGCAGTAAAATAATGAACATCGATAAAATAAGAATTAGCAAAAGTTACGAAGTAACAGAAATAAATTAAGCATAGGGTAGACTAACCAGTGAATGAACGCTTAAGCACAATTTGTTTTAAGAAAATTCATACATTTAAAAAAAATATAGCTGTGGGTTTATGACAATGTGAACACATCTGTCATTATATGTAAATTCTACAAAAAAAAAAGGAGGTGACTATATATTGCATTGCTTTGGGTCTTTTGGGGATCCAAATAAAAAGTGGTACAAAAGCCAAGTGAATGAACAATACTTTTACCAGTGAATGAACACAAAAATGTCCAGTCAATAAACATGTTGGATTTTAATTAATGACCAGGACAACAAATTGGATGTCAGATAGCTTCCTACTAGATGAGAGGAAGTCAGTGTTGCCAATCCATCCAGTGGAAGGATTTTTAATCCTTACTTTTTAAATGTATTTACCAACTGTTTATTCACTGGGGCCTGTTCATTCACTGGTCAGTATACCCTATCTATTGCTATGAGGACACAATTATTAATAAAATTAGGTATATTTATGAAGTTAAAGCTATATTAGCTAATAATTAACAACATAATTGAGAAATGGTGACAATTCCTTAATGATAAATAAGAATAATTTGTAATAAATATTTTCTAATTGAAAATTATAATTAAATAAGATATTATCAATTAATAAGAAACAACGAATGTTTTTTTTTTTATTAAATATTAAATTAACAAATATTTACATTTCAGGTATTCAAAGATTGCCTTTTATACTTTAATTAATTTCACGGTATTTTAAATTAACTATATTTGAACTGTTAATTAATAACCTTAATAAACAACTTACCTTTCAAATAAATTTTCTGATTTCAATGTTCTAATTTATATCCTGTAAGGCGTATCCACAATTTTAGTTGCGTACATGAAACTTTTTTTTAGTTCCAATCCATATATAGTTATGAGGGTTTTCAAGGGGGTTTGAAACATGGTATCCACAAAAAGTTCTGAGAAGTGTCATAATCAATGAAAAACTACAAACAGATATTACATTTGATGATTCGATTTTTGGTCGACGCAAAAATGTCACTGATGATTTGAAAGTGGACTAGTGTATAAACAGATTAATTTTTCTTAATTATGACTCAATATGAATAAATTAGTGAAAGAGTTTTAGGCTTAATTCAATGATGTCTTGCACTAACCCATACCACACCAATGACTCTTACCTTTCAAGCGCAAGCAGAATCAAGTTCATGCATTTTTACAGGAAGACAATACCCCATTCCCCGACAGATCACCGAACTCAATGTAATATTTAATTTCTCAAAGAATGTCATCCATAAAAAGATGGCCGCCTTTTTTTTTAGCCATTCCGAAGATTGTAATATATAATCGGGAGTCCATCTTTTGTTTCCAGTTCCAATTACTAGAACGTCCGAATATTATAAGGTGAAATGGAACAATGCTTGTTGCATATCCTTACTGACACGTGACCGGGAAAGGTGAGTTGAGTGGTACAGCCATCACATCAATGTTCTTTTTTCTTTAAATATTTTTTTCTCTAGTTGTTATCAAAATGGCCGAGACTGGGAAGGTAAACTGCAGTAACCATAACAATAATTTGGACCATTTTTACTCTGAAATAATCAGTCTTTTAGGATACTTCCTTATAGGTTAGAGTTATTGAAAGCTTACAACAATGGTCCAAGTCTATTAGTCGAGATACTGCATTTTACCTGTCCACTGCAGTGCATTGTAGTGGTGTCATGGAGATTACATCCATCCACGGAAAAGGATGACCGGAAACTGCGGCAGTCCTTTAAAGTTTTCCTCCCACGGAAGGCTATGGTCATGGTAAATTACCTCAGGGTCAGGGTATCTCGTGATGCTTTAAATTTTAGAGACCGCTGTTTGAAATCCTTTTTCTAAATGATCTACTTTGTTTGACAGTTTATCATCAATTTTTTATGGTTTTAAATCTTTATCTGCATGTAAGTTTAAATTCTAAAGAAAAAAAACTATTTCCTCGAGATATCATTTTAAAATCATTGTAAATGAAACTATAGTTTAATTAACCTCCCTTTGTGGACTCTTCCCTCCTTCACCCCATTCTTGGAGGAGAACATATGTATTACCGAAAACGGCTTCTCAAAAGAAGGCCGAAATTTAAGAATTTGAAATCGCCTCATGCATTGTATATAAATTGAACAGTGTTAATTGAAATAAAAAAAAGAGATTTGTCTTTCACATGCGCAGAAAATAAGAAATTACCACAATTACTCTTACTAATACTCATAACTCTTTCTTAAAATTAACTTTTACATTGACATTTTATTAAATATGTTTGATGTAGATTTTGTGTGTGTGTCAAATGTACAAAAAGTTGTGTTTGTTTTGATAGATAAATAAACAGTTTTATGAGCATATTAACCGAGAGGAAGAATTGTTAGTTTCTTCAAATGTTTATACCTCCTAAAATGCTCTAAATAGGTGTTAGTTCTTTTGCAAAAATTTAGTTGATAAAATCAAATTCAAGTCAAATGAAGTTTAGTTTTCGGTAGCTAAAAGCTACCCTAAAAAAGTTAATCGTTTATAGATTATTAAGATCAAGATAGTCTAATACTAAGTTTACTTTGGTCCCATTCTGCATACCAATTAGTTACAATCGAGACATTATTTATGCGCAAAAATATGTGTTGTAGGGCGTGTTTACAAGTAGTCAAAAAGAAATGTCCTATTTCTAAGTAATTTTTGAAGAAGGCTTTAGAAAGGCTTAGGCTGAAAGTTTACTTTGGTCCCATTCTGCTTACCAATTAGTTACAATCGAGACATTATTTATGCGCAAAAATATGTATTGTAGGGCATGTTTACAAGTAGTCAAAAAGAAATGTCCTATTTCTAAGTAATTTTTGAAAAAGGCTAAAAAAATCTAAAATAAATCATGTAAGATATTTTTTTGGATTTCACGCTCTCTTTCTGGAAAATCTTTTACACCTAAAAAATTCGACGTAGTATTTTCTTTGCAATTCATATTTAAACACATTCATCTCTCGAATACTTCATTTGAAGCCTCCCCGGTGTCGCAATCGTTAGGATGCTAGCCTTTGGAGCTTCTGGGGTCGGGCTCAAATCCCGCTCAGACATGGATGTTTGTGACCGTCAAGAAATGTTGTTTTTTGTCTATGTGTTTGTGTTGTCCTTTCTTTGTGTGTCTCTTGTGCTTGTAAAAACTCTTTCTGTGTCTGTCCCACTTGGCGAAAGCTTATAAGCGGTTCTCCGAACAAGCACACAAGCTGGAATATATATGTGCCTACCATACCATACTTCATTTGGATAATTTTCGCTAAATAGGTCATGTATATCACATATAAGAAGTACCCATTTGACGTTAAAAAGGAAAAAAAACCCACCTAGAATTCAAAGCGATAATCAATATAAAAGTCATACTCCAACATTTGACTTCAGGTTATGTTAAGCTGACCTGCATTCTATAAGTATTGTTCATACATTTACACTAGTGTAGTAAATATGTACTTGTTATGTAATGCTCTAGACTGGGAATTTTTAATAGTAGCCAGTGGCTACCAGAGTGAAAAAAAATGGTAGCCACATTTCGATTTTTAGTAGCCAGTTTTAAATTTCAGTATATACGACAAAAAGAAAGTGCGATTTTCCACAAAAGAAAATTTTAACAATGACATTTTTGATATGATAAGATTGACAGTAAAAAAAAGTATCATACAAAATATGCAGTATTATGTGATTGGCCATTATTGTTAGGAGAAAATTGTTTTATGTACAATCAGTTCAACTACTATTAGTTTCGGAGAATTCTTGACGTCGCCCACGACCCACGATTGTTCGTGAAATTTTCTCATATCAAAATTGTTTAAATGAATAGTTGATATCTTAATCAGATGTAAATCAATCACCTGTAGATTGCCGAAATCGTAAAGCAAAATTTAAAAATCAAATTTGCATTTAAGATTTTCATCGCCCAGCTCCATTTACGTCACACGGAGTAGGATGGAAAATTTCACCGATGAGCAACAACTGTCATCAAGTCTTTCTTCCCGACAGAATCGAATCGGAGCGTTTTATTATTTTATAAATGCAGCTTCAGTATGAATTATTTGTTGAACAAAAAGGAAAAATTATGATCGCCACATTTGGCGACTGGAGTTCGATTTTTAGGTAGCCACTTTCGATGTAATAGTCTCCAGTTGGCGACTGGCGACCGCTAATCTAGAGCTTTATTGTTATGAGTGGTTGATCTCAAGGAAATTAAATAAAAAATAGTTAAGAAAAAGAAAGGCGGTATTTAGTAACAAGGAAAAAGCACCACGAATTTCCAATAAAAAGATTAGAGATCACTGTATGTTTAATGATTTTAAATGCAACTACTTAAAAAAAATGCACAGATGGAACAAAAAAAAAAAAAAATCCGCAGTGGACAGTGGGGTGGCTGATTGAAAAGTTTTCATTGATATTTTTGGATTTTATTTTTAAAATTATGTTTAAAATTTCCTCTTTTGCAGATAATTTTTGTTGATGTTTGGTTGTTAAATATTTTATGTTAAATACCACTTAATAAACCCTTTACGATAGAAAACCAACAAATAGAATGGGTCGCGAAGGTTGTATATGTGTATTGTGGGGGGAAGGGAGGGGGATTTAAATATTTTCTCTTATTATTTGATGGCTTAGTTTCATAGTTTTACAAGACTGATACAAAAATATTGATAATTTAAATATCTACTCATGTATATTATTCTTTATATTTTTTAAAAACTGGCTACAGGTATGCAAACTGAAAAGTTTAGAATGTAAGCTCTACTGTCGGGGGCAGGTAAATTGAAGTATCTTGATCTATGAATTGGACCCCCTTTTTCCCTTAATAGGGTCATCTTTTAGTATAAGATTTAGAAGTTTTCCTATTTTTCAAATCCCATATACATATATTAATATATCATATCATTCTTCTGATTCTTGTGAATATTGCTTCTTTTAAAATAAGGGGAGTTTATATTGATATTTCTCAAGGATTTTCATTTGTTGTTTTCTCATTCTGAAATGATCGAATATAAAACGTATTTTTAAGAAAATAAAAGTTATTCATTCAAGTAAAAAAGAAAATAATATGAGCTTGCACCTAAAAGTATATGTCACAATCCACTTTAAATTAAAACTTTATTCCGTAGATGACGCTCCTGAACTTTTGGTACTTTGCGTGGCGCCATCTCAGATATTATTCTGAAAATAAAAGCCTAGGGATATTCCAGCCATTTGCTTTGGCTGTTGCAAGGTTGTTTTGCAAATACTTGTACTTTACGTATCTATTTTAAAACTTTAATAAAAATATAGCAACAACGTTTATTATATACAAATAATAACTTTTAATAAAATTTATACAAAATATTGACTTTTAAACACATAAGTAGATATAAGACGAATACACTATTTTGATGTTCAGTAAATAAGCAATCGACAAGAAGATCGAAATTTGTCATATCAGATACATCCGATCACAATTCCATTGTGAATCGTTTTTTGAGATCTGAATGGAAATATATAGTCTTCTCATAATTTGGTCATATACCGATTCCTGAGTATACTTAAATCGATATAACATAGAATGAATTTCAGTTTTGAAGACTAAAAATCTTTATAGAACATTTCTATGGCACTATGACGAAGTCGTCTGATTCTGGTTCTATGAGGCGTATTCTATAGATGAGGCGTCTGGAACCAAACCAACTGTGGGCGTTGTCGAATCGGAAAATATCTGTAAGTCAAATGAATAAGGTCACAAACAATAATTGAGAAATAAATTTTTTTTTTATTAGTTTGGATTTAAAACAAAAAAGTCATTAAAATAGTTCAAAAGACCATTTCTTTAAAAATAACATTACACAAATGGTGGGTTGCAAATTGACCATTTTCCAAAAATAGTCAAGTCAGTAAAATGCGTCAGTAAAAATTCTGTCGTACTTGACGAAGATTTATTATCGGGTCTCTGATCTAGCACACAAACCCCGGAAAAATACATGTACCAACCAACCTACTCCCCTGGTTTGCTTTGGGTGCCGCTCAGGTGTTGACCTTGTCACATGACCCCATGGTTCTAAATTACGCTACTTTAAAGTTTCATGGAGACCAGAAATGGACAGACGGAAAACGTAGAACCTAACCTAGCTTAATGACATTGCTTCCTCATCAACCACAATTACAACTACAGCAGGGGCCTAGAAATAGGCTTCCGGAAACTAAAATCTAACCTTTAAGTTTCCGGTAGCCTATTGCCGTAAGAATTTTGCACTTGGATTGAAAAAAATGAAAAAAACTGGTGAGCAGTAAGACGTGGGGAAAGAACTAGGGGCAGGGTTGGGATACATGCTACAAAACATAAATTTTTAATATTTTCTACAAATAAACAAATTTTCCGCGAATATAATGAAGTGGAGCTTAGATAAGTGCAATTGTCATGAAATTAGCAAGTGTAATTATCATAAAAATTAATAACAGTGATTATCACGAAGTCTGTCAACGTTCAATAAACTTCCTTAAAATGAAAAAAAAAAAGAGTTTGAAGTTGATAATAAAGTTTCTTAATTAACTTTAAAAGGCCTTTGGAAGATGAAGAGTACTATAACGTTGAGTCTGAGTATATACACAGTAGTTATAACTCCAGCATTCAATTGAATAGTACAGGGAAAGAACAGCTTTATTTCGTAGAAGGCTTTCCTTAATAGCCTCTTTGGGGATGATAGCGAGAAATCGCCTAAACTGGTGTAAAGAAACCGGTTTTTCGCTTTGTTTATCTTTCACGGCAACCCTGATTCACGTCAGAGATCAGTGGATACGAATCATACGTTTGTATCGCGAATGAAGAACCGAAAGAAAAACCGGTTTCTAGTCGCCACCAAGCAGACACAAATACAGACACCAAGCAGACAAAAGTATGTCCACCAAGCAGACACAAATACGGAAAGACTCTGAAGAAATCAAGCGGTTCTTCCCCTGTACTCTTCACTTACATATTCCCGGCCAGGGCGTTTTGCACGTCTCGTCCACGTGCGAGACGTGGGACTGGATTCTCATGCCCGGACTGACGAGGACCACGTTCGTCTTCTCGTCCCGCTCGTTGAGGTACTCGTCCACAGAGGGAACATTGGCTTTGCTGTGTGCAACAAAGAACCAATAAAAATTTATAAAGAAACTACTTGTAAAATCACATATTAAGCACTTTATACGCTGAGGGACGGGACACGTACCTTCGCCAAAAATCGCCACTCTTCCTACAAGACTTTGCCAAAAGCATTTCCACTCATCAGTGATTGGTTTTTTTGTACCCGCGTGACACGCCAAACCAATCCCTACTAATGAAAATGCTTCGATTACGTCTTGGAGGTAAAGTGGCGATGTTTGACAAAGGTTCACATGTGCCCCATCCTTGGTCCTGTCCCCCACTGTATACGGTGCTTTAAATGATAAACGCATTCTAAACTGATCAAAAAACGGACAACGATTTTTAAATTCGTAGTATGTGTAGTCAATAATCACTTATGGATATTTTCTCTAAATGAGGATGTGAAGAGTTCTCAATGGAATTTCAGTCCTCACTCTTAGAAAAATAACTTTTATTATTGCCTACTTATACAACGTCGCTTTATAAACAAATTTACTAATTTTAACACTTGAACCACAGGTTCACCAAGCATCAAATATTTTTAAAGTAAATAAAACGCAGCTTCTCACACAAAATTCTTTCATGGAATGTCACTTCTTCGAAAATAAACACATAGTCTCCATGGCAACCGTTTTCGCCAAACGATATAAAATATATTTTAATTGTTTGTGCTAGAAATAAATAAATATTATCAGACGATCTCACATCGACATTGTTGTTTCGACACCTTTAAATGGATTATAAAAAACAATAATCGTTTATATGCGTCTTTTTTCTTAGGGTTAATGACTTAGTGTTACACATGCAAACGTATGGCAATTTAATGCTAAAAAAATATCATAACTATGATGTTCGTAACAGTGAAAAAAGAAAGCCACAATGACAGTTCTAGGACTTTTTTATCCAAGTATAGATAGTTTTTCTGTTCTTTGTTAATGGATTTGAAGTAAAGTGGCAAAACTTTACTCTCTCTTTATTGTGAATTACTTAATTTTAATTTTAAGTTATGGCTCAGGTTTCAAAAAGTACCCAGAGTCGAAATTCGTTTGACGTTTTATAGTCATTTAAAGTTCTTTCTTCAGTCCATCCGTCAGTTTACTTGGCAAATGGTATTGAAGAAGTATGGGCATACCCGGTTGTAAACCTGAAACCTCAGTAACGATGGTTAGTATTGAGTAATTAACCTGACCACCACAGTACCCCGCTTTTAGTGAGTGGAAGGTAGAACGATTAATATAGGGTGTTGATGCCGCCTGATGTGAGTCTCAGGACTTTGCTGTCTGCTTTGAGTCTCAGGACATTGGTAGTTGCGTGAAGGTTGTCAGACGTGCACCCTTATATGGTGCCTTGTCTGTTGTTACTAATGAAGAGGTACCGGTATACCCGATTTTGACCCAGGAACCTCTGACGTGCAAGACCAATATTTAACCATCTGCAACAAATCAATTTATCAGCCTCGAGGGCTAGTATTGAGATTTGTTCTGAGAGAGAGAGAGAGAGAGAGAGAGACTTTGAACATACGCCAAATCCTAATAAGTTGAAAGAAAATGTTGAAATGAAAAATAATAACTTACTCTCCGTCCATCTTCCTGTACAGAATCTTGAGGTGTATGCTCCCGTTTTCTGTTCGGAATTCGATCTTAATCGTGCTGCCAGGCTTATTCGACACAATGCAGTGGTTGTGCACGTACCTCGGGCCGATCCACAGGCTATTTACGTCGGGGTCAGTTGGAGACAGGAGCGTGCGATTGCACATGTAGTACTGCTTCGGAACTTGGCCACCAAAACGGAGCTAAAGGGATGAAGACCATTGTCACGTTAAATCTGAATATAACTTCTCCGCTGCAGAATTGCACATACGTGAACCATTGTAGAACTCGCTTCATAACTTCATTTTAAAATTTTTGTTGCAAATAACTTTTTTATTATTAACTAGAATGTTCAAGCTTCCAAATATACCGATATGAAGAAGATGTTTTATAAATTGTAAAAAATTGACGCACAGAGAGGGTCAAACAGATTTCCTCAGTCTTGTAAAAAACTTTTTTTTTTCAGGAGTAAATTCATGCGACATTTGGCATTAAAACAAATGTTACAACGAACTAATATTTATAAAAAGTTGACAGAGTTTGTTTGCTTATTAAAAAAAATGTGTATTTTTATCGCTCAAAACTTTAAATTCCACTAAATTGACGTGCCCCTCAGAAAATGCTAAACGTTAATATTTTCAAAATTACTTGCAAAACATACTTTTTAATAAATAATTGATAGAAAAATGTTTGTTTTAAGAAGCTATGTATAGAATATTTCTCGGGAGTGAAGAGGGGATAATTGATTTTGGTGAATCAAGCGCCAAGCCTATTAATATATACTACAACTTATATATTTGCGGCACATGCACCAAAAAAAAAAAGTTATGAATGAATATAGTGAAGCGGCACCTAGATAAGTCTGATTATTATAAAGTTAATGAATTTGATTATCACGAAGTCTTTGAACAGTTAATGATTTTCTTCAATATGAAAAAAAAAAGATTTTGAAGTTGACCATAAAATTTCTTGATCAACCGTGCAAGCAGTACCTAGGAAGATGAAAGGAACTATCGCGTTGAGTCTGAATATGGAGTTTTGAGTTAGTCTTCATTCTCTAAAAGATAGAGTTCTTCACACAGCGTATTACTGGTTAAATTTTTAAGGCTTACTTAGATTATGAAATGTCAGTTTCAAGTTTTGAAACTAAGAAGATTTTTAAACACAAAGACAAATGAAATTAACTAAAGCTTTAATGTAAGAATAACTTTGAAATCTGACTAGCATTTCCAAGAGTCATAATTAAGTATATAAAATAAAAAGGGCAGAAAGAATCTAAGGATACTTACGAATTCTTTACACATAGGATCACCATTAGAATCTACTTTTTTACCACCAAGAAATACTGGAAGCACATCTTCATCAATGTATTTAAGAAGAGTTTCGGCTACAGATTCTACAAAATAAATTAAGTAAAATTATATTAAACTTTGAAAACTTTGATAATTAATTATAAAAAATGATTACATATCATTTATGCTACATGCTGTACTTATTTTACTCCATTAGACTTTGAGACACATGTATACTACAAAAATAACTGCAAGTTAATTTTAATTTTTTTTTTAAAGTTTTCCACACGACCACACATCAATTTATTTTATTTTATTCAAGAACTATTACAATTCTTATGAACAAAGTAGATCTTACAGTAAACCTTTCAATTCATTACTTATAAACTTTGACTAAAGTTGTTAAAAGTCTTTGGTAATGAACATATGTATGTAATCAAAAGTCAATATAGAAAATGTATTTAAGAATACGTTAACTTACCTCTAGAAGAAAGTACTTGTAGTTTCTTTATAACACTAAGTTGAAGGATGGGTTTTATAAAGTTGAATACGGTATCGAAATATGGAGGAACTAAAACAATAAGTTTTCGAAATTTTAATCAATATATTAGTTTTAAAAGGCTAATTTGCTCTAATAATTATTCATGGTAAAAAAAACTAAGGAGTTTATACTACATTTGATAAGATAAAATACTCTTCGTTAAAATATATTATACAATAAGAATATTGGAAATAACAAATAAAATTGACAGTTATACAGCAATATTACATGAGAAACAGTTTATGCATAGAATTATTACCAATGTGTAAAATGGAATTAAATATGTAATACTATTCTATAGAATATTTTACTATGGTGTATTTTTTTGCATAGAGTTTTTCTTATAATTTTGATCGTTAATTCTGTATTTTAAATAACTTTTATTCTAAAATTTAATTTTTTTGTATCCTTGACAAAAGTGTGGTGAAATTTCTTTTCCACCATTAAAATTATATTGGATAATAAGAAAACTACACTGGTTTCCAATTCCTAAAGACGATACGGATTTTGCAATATAACTTTGTACAAAAGCTTTCCAAATCAACACATTTAATACCGTAAGATTCCCAATACGTAAGGACATGAGTAATAAAAGCAACAATTACTAAAAGAGAAATCAGAGGGATGAAAAGAGGCTTTATTAAAAGAGAAATGGAATTCCATTCCATGCATCTCCGAGGTGGAGATGAATTTTGGATTTTCAATTACGACAATTTTACGATTGCGCCATGAATATCGATAATCCAGTAAAACATCAAATCTACGACATAGTTTTAACCTTAAAAGCCGGGTCCATTGATGACTGATCATTAAATGTGAGAAACGTCTTTGTCGATTCTATGTCGTACAAGTGTCGTCTTGTTAACCACTTAAAGAATATTCACCGATATCGGGGTTCTTGAACCGTATATATCACGTATCCGCAATATATCATGCTTAATGAATTTCCTCCGTCGTCGATGATCCGTTTTTGCATGGTCTTTTTTAGGCCGAAGCTGCGTCGTAGTTTTAATGTTTTATTGGAATATCGATATTCATTGCACACCCATGAAATTATCCTAAGTGAAAGTCCAAAATTCATCTCCACTACGGGGATGCATGGAATGGAACTCCATTTCTCTTTCAATAAAGCTTCTTTTTATCCCTATGATTTCTCTTTTAGTAAGTGTTGCTTACATTACTCATGTCCTTACGTATTGGGGGTCTTACGGTTTAAATGTGTTGATTTGGAAATCTCTTGTACAAAGTTATATTGAAAAAACCGTCTCGTCCTTAGCAATTGGCCACCAGTGTATATATTAGTCTTTTTTTTTAAAAACTGAATGTATTTTTTATTTACCATTTATCACAAATATATTTCCCCATACTTCTGGATAGTAGTCTTGAACATCGTGCATCAAATCTAATGCCATTTCGAAAACTGAAAAACATCAATTAGAACGCTTCAAAATGGACCAGGAAAATATTAAATATAAAAATTTATACAAAGGCAAAAATACTTAGCGTACCTATCTTGTGCATGATATCTGCTAAGGAAAATCCATCCATATCGAAGATGTATGTGATTTCATTTACATCCCGCCCAGTCTATTAAAAAAAAGTATTATTTTAGAATTTTATTCCGATAAATCGTGATTCAACTTTAAATCAATCGTGTGATGATACATAGATGGTCATAAATAAATACATAGAATATTTGTTTTCTTATTGAGACAAAAATCATATTATTAGTAAAATCTAAAATTTTAGAACACGTTATACAAATAATAAATTTTCATTTACTTTTCATTGTATATTTGAAAACTAAATATATACAACGCAACTTTAAATTTAAAGTTACAAATTAATTTAATTTACAAAAGAAAACTGAAAAAATAAAAAAATGTATATATCATGAGTTCACAACAAATGAAGCGAGGAATTACACTGGGTACAAGTTAATCACATGGAATTCAACATTAGCTTTTATTAATGATCTGTTAGGCCACAACTCTGTTTAAAAGTAAATAATTTAGCATAGCGTACCCTGTCTCTTTCTTTTCTTTGAAGTCTTGCATCGGATTCCAGGATATATGAACAGTACATTACACAGGCAAAAGTAGACATAGACATAACAAAACCTAAGAAAATATAGAGGTTGAAGTTTAGATCAACAGTGACCCACAAAGTGTTACTATTCTAACGCATCAAATAATCAGAAAATTGTTCTTTTAAGAGAGTTTTTAAATACACTGCTTAGAAGAATTAGGGGAGCACTTTGCGTACTTTTGTTACCCTTTCAGTTCCAACTTCTTATCACAGAAATCTAAAATTGGTGAAATAAATTCATTATGCATCCGGAATGAAATGGTAAATACAGGAAGAAAATCTTAATTTTTTAACTAAAATTTAAGGGCGGAAAATTGGAATAATAATTTTTGAAAAAATTTTAGCAATTGTTTCTCAATACTTTATTTGCTAAAAAAAGTGTTACAATCAATTTTTAAACATCTAGGTATACAATCGTGAAGTATTTAGGGTCAATTTACTTCATACATTTTTTTGGGTATGAGTTTTGTTTTACCATGTTTTTCATATGTTCATTTAATTAAAACAAACATTATGTAATTCTTCAAAATACATGATTTTTCCAACTAACGATATAAGTGCGAGCTCAACTTAGAAAAAAAAATCGGAAGCTGATGATACCAAATGCAATCATTTGTGTGAAAGGGGTTAAACCACGCGTTCCCCTAATTGTTTTGATCAGTGTGTATAAAAAATATTGAGATTTAAAGCTTACCATTATGATCTCCTTTTCCTATATGACAATATCTAATTATAGAACCATCTTTAGCAAAACCTAAGAATGAAGTGTATTCGTATTTTTCAGCTATCTGTAACAAATCCGTAGACTTAGTGAACGTGAAAGATAAAAGAGGACAGCTAAATAACACAATGGCCTTCTCGATATGGCGATTTGCAGTACGCTGTCAAACAACGAAAATGCTCAAATGTTGTTAATATTATACTTAATATTTCATACGATTTGATAGGTCTTACTCTTTTAAGTTAAATGTTCAAACTTTTAAAAAGTCGCCAATGAACAGACCGGCAATTATATCATAGCTGTACCGAGAAAAGTTTTGTAACTCTCAATGATCATATTATCATTAAAAGCCGAAAAATGTCAATTGACCACATATATATATATTTGAAAACAATTTATTTTGAAGCAGCATTATTAGTTTAAATTAATATAAAGTAAATTTAAAAAAAAAAACTCCTAAAAAAGTTAAAAAGCGAAAATAAAATATCAAACAGGAAAAAAATAAGACAAGAATTAAAATTGTAAGTAGAATAAGTTATAAAGTAGTAGTCAGCAAAATTATTGTTAATAATGTGAGTAAAAGAATGTTACCTCTGGTTTCCTATATGTTTCCATAATTGTGTCAAATTGGTATACTTGTTTGAAAGCATGGAACTAGAATATAAAGTAAAATAAATATATTTTCTTAAATATTTGCTATTTAAAATACACATTTTTTGTTTATTTAATACAATTAAAAGGATAAAACTAAATATTTTAATTGAATATTTCGATTTTAAATAGAGTTTAAAATATCTATAATTTTTTACTATGTGTTTATATGAACAATTTGATTTATTTTAATAATGATGTCACACAATTACGTAACGTTCAAAATAAAACAATGCACTTTATCTTGGATAAATCTAAAGTATTACTAACTATTTAAATCGTAATGCATTACTTAGGCTGTGACGCTTAAAAAAGCAATTAAAAAAGCCCTTAAAAATATTAGAATTAATAATGGTAAAGCCCTGAAAGAAATGTAGCAAAATATCTCTCAGTTTGAAAGAAATTTCAACTTTAATTTATGTTATTTAACGGCAAACTAATGACGTGAAGACTTTATTTTTTTAAAAAATAATTTTCATTTTTCTACTTTTCATGTTAATTAGGCATTTAAAAGTATTCTAGTAGAATTGTGTATTTCAAAAATTTAAATTTAAGCTTTTGGGAATTTATTTAAAAAATTAAACAATAAAAAGTAAGTTGTTGACTATAAATACTAACTTCTCTAAAGTATACTTCTGCTTTTCTGACATGGTAGTTTCTGGCTGAAAGATGTATATTGTTAAATGCAGTTTCCATCAAAATACTATTTCTAAGGATTAGTTTGAGGAAGCCTTCTATTTACTTTAAAATGAAGAATACCACCAGGGAATCATAGTTAAATATTTTTGTAGTTAATATAAATAAATTATGTTCCCCATAAAAATGAATTAGTGTAGTATGTTTTACACTATGTAAAATTTTATGCTAAGTATGAAATGCTATGATGCTAAAAAGTAATGTTTTACGTAGTCACTTTCTTTTCTTTGGTCTTTAAAACACACATTTGATGAATTTATTATTGGTTCAGACATTCTATTAAGATTTTGTTATTTGGATTATATATATTTCATTTTTGGATTTATATTTCCCATTGAAAACTACTTAAGTAAGATTATATAATTTAATTTGTTTAAAATGAATTCAATTTAAAGTATAGCTAATAAATTATGTAAATTTAATTGAAATACTTAAGATTAGAATAAAAGTTAACCAGCATTATAGTTTTATTATAAAATTTTTTAATATAAAAGATACGATTATTACGATACGATTTTTTTTATAATATAAATGATTGTTTCATTTCATTTTTCGTTTAAATTTTAACTACAGCTACTGGTGTTTTTTTAATACAATCAAATAAGCCGAAAAAAGTACGGTTATTATTGACTAGCTTTCTAGAAAGAGATATTTGTGAAAAATTATTTTAGAAATTTAAGATAAAATACAGATTTAGAACGTTTTTGACTTTAACCCATTAAAATAATGAAAAATTAAGTTAAGTTACCTCTTAGCCATTTGAGTAGAACTGCATCGGTATCATAATGTGTAAGGATATCTGATACATTCTTTCTAAACTGAAAAAGTATTTGACCAATAAATTGTAAATTGTAATGGAGAAGGAAGTAGTAATGAACTTTAAAAAATATGTATATATATATATATGAAGTTATTTTGTTTAACCAATTTAACTGTCTCGCAGACCTTATAAATATTTGACTGATAATTAAATCGGTGAGTGCAGAAACTACTTCAGTCAAAAAAAATCCGAAAACTCGTTTTCAATGAAAATAAGCGTAGAAAGGCAAGATGCGTGTTGAGTGCAAAAAGTACGTTAGTCTGTTGAGTAATTCCGTAAATACAGGACGTTGTTTCGAGTGTTTAGTGCAGAAATAGAGGAGGAGTTATTCCGTTTTTTCTCCCTCCTGAAAAATTTGAAATTTATGACTCACGTTGTTTCTGCACTCACCGATTCAATTATTAATAGTGTTTTAGGAAATTAATTTTATAATTTCAAATTTATTCAACTTTGTTTTTTTTTAAATTGGATCAAAAGAAGAAATCAACAGTAGTGTAAGTTACATTGTCATAGAACATGATCTTAAAAACATGTGATAAAAATACAGTTTTTACCTCATTCAAAGCTTCTTGTTGTGTATTCGTTAATCCTTTTGCCATTTTCAGTGAGCCAGAATTTTCCAACTCGCAGGCTAGTGTCTGATCCCTAGAATATATTTCTTTGTAACCGACAAATTAAAATTTTATTATGCAAACAGCAGACAAATTTAATTTCAAGTCATGCCACATCAATAAGGGCAGTGAATATTTGAAGCACAATTTATTTTTGCCATAAATCAGTTTGGAAGAACATCATAAAATACGTTCAACTTGTTATGTTAGCATTTTGCTGTATTTGTAGTAGTATTGTTATGCAGTCTATCCTATTTCTTTATTTATCACTCAAACAATGTGTATAATGTGTGCCCAAAATTATCATTATTTGTTAGTTGATTGAAAATTATGTTGTTATTAAAAAACATTTTGCAATCTTAATGTGGTTTTCTTAGTACGTATTCAGCAGTATACTCACATTAAGTTAAATCTTTCTTAAATTTAAAAAAAAAATTAGAATCTGACTCATTTAACTCAAAGATACTTTTAGAAATTTGGTAGAAGTTTTATTAAAACAGACAAAGTAATTCAGAGAATTATTTGAATAAATTTATTCTGTTTTACTATGCTTTTAACAAAAAGTAACATATTTAAATAAAAATTATTATAAAAATCCAATTTTTAAAAAAGATACTTCATAAAGTTAATCTATATTGCTAAACATCATTTATTATTAAAGTATTGATTTTAGTTTCGAAGCTTAACATTTACGTGTAATTATAATGTATCTAACTGCCATTGAATATTATAAGTTCTAAAAATATTTAACAATAAACTTTCCTAGAAAAATTTGCAAATTAACCTTTATGGCACGTTAATAACTTCTGGAAAATTCTAATATATTTCATTACAACTTGGAGTTTACACAATGTTTTTAAATTTTCGAGATCCTCAAAACATTTTACAACACATTTTTTGTCGAATATAATGTTCAAATAGCCATTATCTTATTTTCAGTCTTGACGTAATCGATGAAATGATGCAAGTGCAAGAATTAAGTTATTTTTTTGATCTAATCAAAACCAGGAAGCCATGTATGACAACACATTTTATCTCTCTCTCTCTCTCTCTCTCATCGACTCGACGACATCATCTATATTAAGATTCACACTCAGAATCTTTGAATATTGTTTATAAGATGTGCATGATAGCAAATTTTCTACCCTTAAAACGTCTATTGTTAAGGAGATCCATTAGGGTGAGTGACACTAACACAGGAAAGTTATTGATGTGACTAGAATTTCAAATTTTACTTTGAACCTTAAGCATATCACCGATTAGGTACAAACTTATCATTATTACCATTTAAGTAGTGGCATTTTTTCCTGAAACAAGTAAGCAAAATACAGAGCTGTAAAAAACATGATTGTTATCTTTCTGGAGATTCAATAATTTTTTTTAAATGATGTTCAGTGCATTGTCAAAACATTAATGGTATGTTTATCAAAAATACGATTAAAATTTGACCGTTTTCTTGAAAATTCTCCGATCGAGGTTAAAGAAAGTATTGAGAAAGTTCAGGTTCTCGGAAAGAAAAAAAACCCCGTTGACTGGGTAGGTATTCAAAGTACATATACATGAGAAACCCTATAGTTGAGCGGCAGTTCAAAGTGGATTACTACAGAGGTTCTGAAGTAATTAATTATATATTTCACATTTGTTTCTATTATTTAAATCTTTTTTAATACGAAGACACTGAGTTGTACTTATAATAAGGTCTATTCAATTTATTAACCCTGCAAGACATGTTTCTGGCGATCAAAAATTTGTAAATATGCATTATATCGCTATTAATTTACTGAACTGTTTAAATCTTTTTGTTTATTTCTGAATAGAATTAAAAAGGGTTTTGCCTTGAAGGTACGAGGTTATAAGAGGTCATTGTCAGGTGACCAATTCTCATGTGACTTAAACTATAAAACACGTGGTTGTGATTTTACTTACATGTTTAATGTCCCTTTTCCTAAAAGTCACGCAACTATAAACGTGCTTAAAGGATCCATAATGGTCAGTTAACAGTCCAATATTCAACTATTTCAAAGCTATTTGATGACACACAATCCATTATTTTAGTGTTAAGGACTATACTTAGCGGTAATTTTCCGCAACATCAACTTTTGCTGCAATTGCACTCTGCACAGAATATACACGTGAGTTTTGGAACAAGGAGTTTGAGGTTTTTACAAAACTATTGGTAACAGGAAGTTATATTAATGAATAAAAAATATCTTATAACATTATTGGGCTAAAACCGTGAAACATTTAATTTGATTTGGATATTTCATATGTGCAAAATTCAAATAGTCTAGTGGAGGGGCTAGTTTTAAAACTCAGCTTTTCAAAGTATATAACTAAAATATCGGGGTTTCATTGACGACATTTGATAGGTGGTAAACTCGATGGGCAGGTTTGAGGCTTTGGGTAACGACAGAAATTCTATGTATGAAAAAATAAATTATTTCTTGAGTCTTTATTGGTGATTCAATGTCACGTCTGGAACTAAGAACAAAATGGATGAAATTTACAATGAAGGGGCCGGTCCTTATATCTTAGTTATGATTTGGATAAAGTTATTTTTGAAACTGGAACCTTTATATTATTTTTAAATAAGTTCGCTGATAAGAATAAACGGTGTTTAGTGACCAAAGAATTATTTTTCCATTGAATTTTTTTAGTTTTCTTTTAGTGGTGCCATGTGAAGCATAGTATTAAAAACGCATAAACAAACAAGTTTATCTTTAAGTGTATTATGTGTTATATGCTGTCTTTGAAGTTCAATAATTTTTAATCTAATTTTTAAAATTAATTAGAAAATAAATAATTAGCTGAATGTTATATCCGCATCATTATATATACGTAAAAAAATGATCCATATACTTCAATCCACGTTTATGTATAAATATCATATTATGTGTTCTTAATTTTATTTCAAAAAGATATTTCGTAACTATTGTATTTATGCGAAAGAGAGTATAAATCTACTATAAATACAGTTTTCATAGTATCTTGTAGAATAAGCAAATAACAAAAAATTTCATCTTGTGATTTTATGAAAACTTTTGAAAAGCTATTGTTTGAACTATAAAACTAAAAACGTTTTTTTATTGCTATTCTCGAGATACACACACACAAAAATTATCTACTAAATTTTACACTTACATTTTTTGTTATTTAAAGACTTAATAATGTATTGTAAGTCCCCCCCCCCCCCCCCAACTAAAATTCTCAGAATATATAAAGCATTCAAAACAAGTAATTCATAAACAATTCATTAGAAGAACACTTACTATTGTTTACATTTCCGATATTACAGTGTAGCAAAGGATGTGCGGTTTTATTGTAATAATACATGTGTTTCATACAAAGGTGGAACAATACATGTGTTTTCCATCGTGGTGTCTGATAAAGTTCCTAGCCGGCAAATGCTCAAAAGACTAAAAAATCAATGGCCCTAACGCATGCGCAGTCCTGTAGATGTTCATTGACCTGGTGCCGATCCCCCCCCCCCCCAGAGGAAACGACGCCCCCCCCCTCCCCCCTCTTCTCTTCTCAACCCTCACGTTTTAACTTAGTTTTCCCGGCTATAATAAGGATTTTTTTTTCAAAAAAATTTTCTGTAAAAAAAACTACATATATTTTGAGCGTTGTAACAGAGGAATTGATAAAAAATTATCGTTATAAGAGATAGATTATAATATTATGGTCAATGGGCCATTCAAGGAACCGAACATTTAAGAAGTTATAAACGATTTGTCGTTGTAGCATAAATTGAAGGCATTATAATAACAATTATTATTGGCGGAAATATAATGAAGGATTTGTACACATTAAGCTTTGAAATCATAATGATACACTTAACCATGAAAATTCATTTGGGATTGAAAGAGTGGTACGGACAAACGGAACGAAATACCACAATGTCAAAGCTCGAATCCTTAATTTTAAGTATTTTCGAATAAAAAAAGTCAGTGTTTGAATAAGAATTATAATATTTTCGCTTACCAGTGCACCCAAAAGTTATGACAGAATCAATTTCAAAATATATGCTTTCACAAGAAAATAATTTTCATATGGATGTACTGTTGAATGGGTATTAAATCCCTTACTCATAAAAGGTTGATTCCACGAAAATGCGCCATGGACATAATTTTTCAAATTTCAAATTTTTTGTTTTAAACAAAATCTACTTGGCAAAAATTCTCGACACTTTATTTTCTCTTTTTTTACTTCAAAATAAACAGTTCGTAAAAAATTCGAACATTAAATTTAAAATTTGAGTTAAATATAGAACATCAAAACTGTCATGACTGTAAGATTTGTCATGTCAGTCACGCTAATAAATATTTATAATATTTTACTATTTATAAATTTCTTAATTTTTTTTCTTTCTGGTTGGCACATCAGAATCTTATATTGATTCCAAAAAAAAATCTAGACTTGAAATGCATATCAGTTAAGAGCAAATGGTAATAATATAAGGTCACTCAAAATCTGTGTCTCAATTTTGCCATGTCCGTCACGGAATGTTTTAACCTATTTAATTTTAAGTATTTTCTCTTGAATGAAAATTTCAGCGTTTTAATAATCAATACCTTTATTTACATCTCCCCATGGTAATTTTTTAACAGCCAATTAACATTTAGCACTTTTTAAGAGCCAAGAAAGTTGTCTTATGTCATGTCTGTCACGAATGGAATTAGCCAAATATGCTTTTCTTCGCTTAACTTCAACTGATAAAGCACATTATACATTATCAAACATTAAAAGTAATTTTTCTTAGGATATTTATAGAGATACATAGTTACACTTAAAACAGTTATTTTGAAATATTAAAATAAAAGTTTTACAAAATTCTTTCTTGAAACTCGAAATTGAGCTACTTAACTGCATTTAATAACATTCGGCACACGACAAAAAGTCTCATTTAACTTTCACATAGAGCGATATAGCCAGCCTTCCTTTCTAGTGTTTCTAAAACAATAATTTAGTTATTTTCTAAAGGAAGTCCATTTTATTTTTCCGCTTTCAGTTTACTTTGGCGAGAAAATGGACTGCATTAAATAGAGTTTTTTTTTGTAGTTAAAATAGACCATTTACTTATTGTTTCCCAATTTCTATACCCCCTTCCTTATATTTCAACGATAAAGTTTGCGTCGTTGACCCTCCCTCTTTTCTAGGCACCCCTTATTGAATGAATGAATTAGATTTTGTTTTATTATAATGGAGAATGAGGCTAAATGACAGCGGATCTCCAAACTATAGTGCCTCTGTGTAAACCTAACGGGAAAAAAAAGTTTCTAAGCCACATTTTTCAGGCTGTATTGATTATTTTTACAAACGGTTTTTATTCGATATATGTAGCTGACTTTTAAGTCTCTATAATTCCACATTTTACAATTGATCCGAATATTTTTTTTAAACTTTTCAATACATAATTTTACACAAGATATTCGAGCAAGATTTGCTTTTAAACACCTTTCCTTTTATTAATTTTCTGACAAGATTGCTTAGAATAAAATGTACCACAATTCTTGTTAGTTACTTTTTTTTACTTCTAAGCAAGTCAATGGGCATCCACGAATATGCTATAGTGAAACTCCATATTTCTAAAGTCATGCCTGGACAAGAATATTGATTTCTGCAGAATGCACTGAGTCACGTAGACAAGTCCATCTTCACCGTTTGGGCAGACCTTCGAATGACCCTTTTAGTCAGAAGTCATATGGTGTCATGCAATTCGAGGGATCAAGGCTATTAAGCAGCTGAAGAAAGTCTGAGGACTTTTTAAATCGGTAAATAAAGTTCTGTAGACAGGTCTGGGATGAAAATCACAATGTTAAGGGCATTAGAGAAAGGAATTGCGATAGTTATAAACATATTTGTATACAGAATATCTACACCTCCTCTTTCCATACTTGTACCCATTTTTGTTAAAGATTAATGTCTTAATGATTTGTGTTGTATTTTTATGCATCAAGTTACAAAATAGTACCATGAACTCATTTTAGTGCAAATTTTTTTTTAATTGTTATAAAAGAACATTTAGAATTCCATTTTGAATTAGTGACGTATTGCGGGAAAAAAGCGAATTTGTTTCGGGAGAATCATTTGAAGTCGTATAGCGTCTTCCACTAACAGAATTTAAAAATATAGATAATTTTGTATTTAGCACATTTTTGTAACATAACCTAAGTCAATTTGGTCAGTTTGATTCCTTTTACTGCGGATTGTGCGAAATGTTGAGATGCGCTTCGGAGGAACAGTAAGAATATAGTTTTTTCTATCCTTTCTGCAAGTAGTATAATGCACAAGTGTGTGATCAAAAGTTAATATTTACATTAAATCTACACAATACATTAGCTTTTATATGCGCTTTGATCGGAGTTTTAACATTTTGTGAGGTTTAAGTTATTATATGAAAACATATTAAGTTTACGGATTTTTGCTAATAAAAAATAACTTTTTCGTCGTTTACAAACTGGTTCATATCACAAATATAAATTGCCTTCAAATTTTTTTTAAATATAAAGTTTTTTTGTGCGATTGTTGTGAGTGATTTAATTAAGATAAAAATGGCCCAAAATGGAATTGGTGTCTTGAATTCCGATAAAAAAAACTTCACACTATGTCAGAAGATTAAGCAATGTCCTTTACCATTTCTATTGCTTATAATAATTGAAGCATTTATATTTTAGTATAGTCGTTTATAAAGGTTTAAAGTTTTTACTTCGTGATTGTTTTCCGCTACTTGTAATTACCAATACTACAATCGCATTTCTCAGGTAATACAATTTAAGTGTTCATAATAACGCAAAATAATTCAAAATCAAAGTATAATTAGTTTTGAACATGAAAATAGTGAATTTGAGAATATTAAAACCGAAAATGAATAAGGTACAAAATATTGCATGACGTTAGAGAAGTACTTAAAGATTTACACACTGTATTTTCTTTGGTTTCAGGAAAATGTGCACATTTTAATCGTAAGAAATGACGCAGATTGTGCCTGATCAGCATTAAAATGTTCAAACAAGTGACTACTGTCTTAAAATGAAATTGCTACGTGTTAAGTAACATAAAAATCAAGGAAGCTATGATATATGAATTATAAGTTTTTTTTATTACATGACATACAATTATCATAAATTTGAAGCAATACTCTTTCGTTCCACTGTGTAAAATAATTTCATATTGGAAGCACTTATCTAGAAGAAATAAAATGTCATATTCAATGGAAAGAACTCTAACAATTCCTCCGAAAAGTACGACTTGGAAGTTTTACAGTGTTTAGACCAATCTTCCAACGATAATTACAACTCAATTTTACAAGGATATAGATATAACACTGACGATATTAACTTTTTGTTGAAGAATTAAAAAAGTCACATATCTTTAAAAGGGCATTTTCGCTAATTTAAAAATAATTTATTAGAGTTGTATAGAAAACTGCATTTAAACCTTTTTTATATTTTGCAGCATTATTTTTAGCCTACTTTTCTTTTTTTTTAATTCGAAGAATTAAAAAAAAATGAAAAAGTAGGTATTGACATGCGGTCGATGTCCGTCCGTCCGTCCGTCTGTCCGTCCGTCCGTCCGTCCGTACCCCCCTTCCAAAATCAGTTCTAGCAATCCGATCTTAAAAATTCTTTTTTTATTAGAAAGGTATAACCTCAGACACCCAACTTTCATACTTTTTGTCCGTCTGTCTGTACGATCGGACGGACATAAATCTACTATTTGTCGACGAATTTCCCATTGAATTAGCATTGAAATTCAATTTCGAGTCATTTAAATCGCTGAATTTAACTACAAATGCTACGGACAAGTGATATACGCCAAAAAATTCAGCGTATCCAAATGAGAATATATCGAAAATTTCAGAAAAGAATTCGAATTCTAAGTACTTCAATTATTTAAAAAACTTCAACATTTAATGCTCATTTAAAAAGCATAGGAAGCCATTTTATTAGAAATAAATTACCATTGCCATGGCAACAATCGCTTGAGAAACTTTAATTCTTTTAGACAATGAATTAAAATAAATTTATTTTTGCGACATCGATCAGTTTGAAATGACGTCAAATATATATTTCACTTCGAGATTCCGTATGTTGGTACGAAATGTTTTCATTCTATTTAAAAGCAAGAACTGATACATATTTATTCTTTGAAATATAAATTTTTGCAAACGATTTAAGTAATAATTATTTAATTTTCGAAATAAAATAAATGAAATTAGCCGAATTTATAGCAGGTAAATGTTTAATATAGAATTAATGCTGGGTTTGGCGCCTTTTTACCTGTGGATGCGGGTTAAGTGACAGATTATGTTACAAACCTACTTGTTAATTTACATTTCCTATTTTAAGTAAATTTTGAAGTAGTTTTTTGGTTTTTGTTTTGCGAAAAATTTAATATTTATTTATAACTGCAAATAATCATGCGGACGATAAGTAATATTTATTTTATTGGCGATAAAAAGTTAATGAAAATAATTGATTGAGAAGTTGAAATTATAGCTGGATGCTGTGTTTAGTGAAATTTATTCTAATGTATATAAATTTAATGTAGAAACGGTTGTGGATTTCACTTACTGTAACGAACCTTGTTTTTTCAAGATAAGAATTTTAGTAAGTATTTAAGTAACAGGAAAGTAGGCTATTTTAGTTCTTTTAGAACTTCTTGTTTTTTATGATAAAACACAAGTGTGCATAAAATCGCATTATTTTGGATTTTAAGAAAAAATAAACAATTTTTCCCGTAATATAGTAAGTTGTTCTTTTTGTTTTATCCTACTTGATGCTAGAAATAGATTTTATGAGAATTGTTAAGCTTTTTATTACGTTTTTAGCAACAGTTTTAGAAACTTTGTATCATGTAATGAAGTTAAATTAGGAGTTTTAAGGAAAAAAACTTGGGCGAAGGTCAACTTCTGAAACGTTTTTAAAACAAAGGGTAGTTATTTAAAGAAAATATGAAAAAGTTTATTTGATTGATATTTTATTTATTTGAAGCTATGCCAAAATAAGTAGTTTTTTCATATTTTTTTAGCTATTAACCAGTTTGTAAAACTTAAAAAAACTAAAAAACACACAATTTTTTTCAAAACTCATCGTCGTAAGGATTTTCATTAATCCGTTTTTAATTTGTTTTTGAGATTTGAATAAAAGGAATATAAGAAGCCTTGTTCAGGTAATAGGTTGGAGTCGATTGTTTTATACTTTTATGAAATATATCTTTAAATATATTGCTATTATAAACATTTTCAAAACAAAATAATTATAGAATATCGCTTTACATTTAATACCAAATTTATGTTTAAAACACAATAGTTGGAGACGTAACAAAATAAATGTACGGATGCTTTCTGAAACATGTTTCCCTCAATTAAGAGAAATTTTAGTGCCAAATTTTCTGCCTGAATATATCCGTAAATTGAAATCATTTTTGTTTTTGACGAATTTGTGTCCTTTCTCAAAAGAAAAGATTTCGTCAATTTTTAACTCAATATAACGCTTTTTTTTTAAACTCAACTTTTAACTCAATTTACTTACTTCACTTTTACTTACTTTTAACTCACTTCACTTTTAGCTCAATTTACACTAAATTTTGGTCAACATTTAGTGTAAATTGTTTTCCTGACAGGGTAAAATTCAAACGTATTTATCTTAAGGCCTTATCTTATGAAACCATGAATATTTGAAGCAATAAAAAAAAAATCTAAGAAATGAAAATTGTAAGATTTTTTTCTTCCCAGGAACTAAGACAAAATTTCGTGGTTGCATACACTCTCTAAATATCGATAAAAACATATAGCATTCAAATAATTGTTAAAGCTAAATTCAATGTGAAAATTAATAATTATTTTTAGCTGTGCAAGAATAAATTTTGTCCCAACGAACAAAATATTCCAAATAATTTGATTGAATATTTCTCCCATTTCTTTTGTTATTCAGTCAAAAAAACTGCTATTGTCTTTAGAAACATCCCTAATTTTATGTTAGTGGATATAGTTGACATTAGTAGAACGTCTCAAAAATAACTATATTTAAATTCGAAAAATGAACAAAAAAGTAAAAAATTCACCAAGAAGCTACTTAGTTACTAGGGAAACAATTTAACTTCTAAGAACCCAATAACTATATAGAATCTTCGAAATAGTGATATCATGTGATGCCATTTTAATAATACCGTGTCGAAAAGTTCACTACTCTGTTCACGTGTCTGAAATACTATGCCATTAGAGTATTCGATGTTTTCAATGATCTTATCACATGTTTTTTCGATAGTTATCTTGCAAGGATGGTGTCCGATAAATTAATGCACAATAAACTTATTATTTCTTTTTTTTACATCATACAACCGATGCTATAGAAGTTTCGAATATTCTATTTGATAACTATCTTTTTGAAGGGGTACACATACGAGATGTTACAACGTTTTAATATTGCTAATGATTATTTGCTCAAATTTCATCAAAAGATTAAACTTGTTAAATGCAGGAAAATATACTTGTAAAAATAGTTATTTATGCATTTACTAAGGTAAACATTAATACCCGGTGTTAGTTTATTTTACTTACATTATTTTTTTATTTAAACTATCAACGCATTAATTATAGATAATATTATTATAATTCGATTTGAATCACCACTTTCCTAAATTTATTTTAAGTTATTAATTTTTTAATGTGTATTCTTGATTAGGTTTAGATGAACAAAAAAAAAATCCATTGATGAAGTTTTAAGAATTGTTTTGGTTATTCCATCTCATTACATAATTACATAAAGATAAAATTTTCCCCAACAAGACATATTGCTTTCGATAAAATTGTTTTGTTTTTGAAGCAGAATAGAACTTGTTGTAAAATGAGAAAAACTGTAAATATTCGAAGACCAAATTTGATTTAAAGAATACCTTAACTTATAAACGAAATGCTTTAAATACATTTTTTATAATTGCGTGAAAAAAATTGGACTTTTACATTATCATTTCAATATCAGACGCGTGCGTAAAGTTATACTTTTTAGAAACAGTGATACAAAATTACTTTTTTTCACCCAAAAGCAGTGCAACAATAGATATTTATGCAACTAGTGCGAAAAGTAATGCTTTTTAAAACAAGTGGATTTTATTTCACGAGCGAGGTACGAGCGAGTGAAATAAAGACACGTGTTTTAAAAAGTTTACTTTTCGCACGTGTTTCATACACTATTTTTTATAATTGCGTGAAAAAAATCAAATCTCATTGGTTCAAAAATAATTCACGTGCTAATTAGACTAAAATAGACTAAGAGATGTCAAGGAAAACAACCAATGATCTCGCAGTTCGGAGCGCGTGACGCTATACAAAACCAATAAGCGTGTTTCAACATTTTGTCAAAGAAAGCAACCAATGAACTCGCAGTTCGAAGGGCGTGACTTAAGAAATATTCCCATCGCGAGAAAAAAAATTCGTTGATTCAAAAATAATTCACGCGCATAATTTTTTTAAATACAGCAGATCGATAAATCTTTGGATTTTAAGAGTATTATCAAATCGAAATTTTACTTGAAATGTTGGCATCTTATAAAAAGAGTGCGACAAAGTCTTTTTTTCACTGCTTTTGGGTGAAAAAAAGTACTTTTTTTAACTGTTTCAAAAAGTCTAGCTTTGTGCACGTGTCTGATATTGAATTTATAATGTAAAAGTCGGCTTTTTTTCACGCAATTATAAAAAGTACTTTGTGTCACTCTTTTCATTAGATGCCAACATTTCAAGTAAAATTTCGATTTGATAATACTCATAACATCCAAAGATTTATCGATCTGCTTTACTTAAACATATTATGAGCGTGAATTATTTTTGAATCAATGAAATTTTTTTCTCGCGATGGGAATATTTCTTTAGTCACGCCCTTCGAACTGCGAGTTCATTGGTTGCTTTCTTTGACAAAATGTTGAAACACGCTTATTGGTTTTTATAGCATCACGCGCTCCGAACTGCGAGTTCATTGGTTGTTTTCTTTGACATCTCTCCTGGAAGCTCCGAACTCATTTTAGTCTAATTAGCACGTGAATTATTTTTGAACCAATGAGATTTGATTTTTTTCACGCAATTATAAAAAATAGTGTATGAAACACGTGCGAAAAGTAAACTTTTTAAAACACGTGTCTTTATTTCTAATAAAATCCACTAGTTTTAAAAAGCATTACTTTTCACACTTGTTGCATAAATAACTACTGTTTATGTTGTTCAAATATTTTTTTTAATTAACTGCCAACTTTTACATGTAAAATACAGTCATCTTAAAAAAATTAAGAAATAATGTTTTTTTAAATTTTATATTAAATATATGTTGTATTAAAATGTATGTTACATATTTAAAAAAAATTTTTTGTTACGTAAGAGCACTTGTTTTAAATCATTGTAATTGGCTTTTGATCTAATCTTGCTAGGCTGTTTTACATATTTATCCATTTATAATATGTTAATTTTTTTGTGATTTTTATGCGAATCATTGCAGTTGTTTGTTTTTGATTTAATTATGTACTCAACATTTTTTTTCCACTGCCAGTTCAGGTTTAAACCTCTTTGCAAGTGAAATTTTTGTTTTGAAAATTGTTTGCTGTTTATAATAATTGAAAATGTCACATTTGAATTGAAATATTATAGTAAATATGTTGTTATTGTTTATAATTCATATTTAAGCTTCCCTTGAAGAAGTCACTAATTTTTTTTATTATTTATGGAGGAATGTTAATAAAATAATGCAACACTAACAATAATGTAGTTTTTTGTAATTATTCAATAAACATCTTAAGTTAAGAACTTTTAGTAAATTTCTAAAAATCAACTTACGCCATATTCACCAATCCATCCACAAAAATGTACCTTACAGTTAATAAAGTTCCAAAACTTCAATTCCTCTTCAAAATTAAAAACAATAACTGATATTTATTTATCTTCCTACATTATTTTTTTATTTATAACTTTTAACTAAATAAAACGTAGCTATTTCTTATCGATGATATTTTATCATTGTCTATAATTTATCAATCATTAGTTTGTAACTTTTTGATAATACAAGATTAGATTTTACCTATATTAGTTTGTAAATAAAAAAACCCAAGAAAGTTTACATATCATCTAATTTATAAAATCCAGTATAAAAAATTTGCTCTTTAACGTACATTAAAAACATTAATTTAAATTAATTTCTATTATCATTATATTTATTTTCATTTTAAGAAGATAAACATCTCAAAAAAAATATTTTTATTTATTTCTAACAACTGTTGGTAGTTTTTCAGAAATCTCAGGAGGCAACATTTAAATAAATATTTGATCCTCATTTCAATATGACTAAATTTTAGAATATACTTTAGAGTTGCAATAGTTTTGTGATGGTAAAAGCTGTCTATATCTACTTCTTATTTATAGCTTTAACACTGTCAGTTTGCGTCTTTAAATTTAAAAACAAACACTGTAGAGTGACATAATACAAAAACATTAAAACAGTATTCAATGGGCGGCTCAGTGACTGAGAGGTCTAACGCGTTCGCCTCATGGGCCCAAGATTACGGGTTCGAGCCCCGGCTGAGTCGTCGGATTTTTTGGATGGGAAAATCCTGGACGCGCATGTCATATGATTATGTGGCATGTAAAAGATCCCTGGCGGGTCCATTTGGCTTGGATTCTCTCGGCAAAATTAAATCTCGGCATGCTTTAACATCCACAGAGAGCTCAGATACATTGTAATCTGGGCGTCAAAATTGGTAGCGAGAGTCGTCTAGATGGTGCCACAAAAGAATGGCTCTCAGTTCTGGGGAATATGCCGAGTCTGCAAAGGCTTGACTGCCAACATTGCAGCCCCATTATAAATAAAAAAAAAGTATTCAATGATTATGCTTATCGCCAAACAGAAAAAATTTCTTTCTTGGAATATTTTTGATTTTATAAATTCAAATACTCAGTTTCGACCCAGACAAAGTCTTTTCCAAGCTCTCGAAAACCACACTCGATTAATCTTTATGCACAAAAGAATCCCATGACTACATGTAATTGCGTTAGGAGAGTCATTCTCTCAGACAATAATGCAAAAAACTTTAATCTGCCGAAGAAAATATATATTCCCATGTCATGCATGGACATACTCTAGCATGTTAACAAGAGTTTATCACAAGGTCAGGAGTCCCATGAGACCTAAACGGGCCAATTAACTCACGTGTGGGACAATTACAGAACAATCGAATGTTGCTGGACATTACGCCAAATGATAGCAGATACTCATCTTCGTCAAGGAGGAAACAATAAAACTTTTTTTTTTCCAGTCATGGGGTCCCGGTTCGGTGACGTGTCCCTAAATTTTTAAATTGATGGTATAATTAGAGATCAAAATATTAAAGGAGTTGTCTCTGGTAAGAAAGGAATAGTGTATTCTGAGATTTCTTAGTGATCGTTTGGAAGTTGTCAACGAAATTCGTCTTTTATTTTTTTGAAAAGCTCTACATTTTGTGATTTAGCTACGATGGCTCCTACGACGGCCAAGTCGATCATGAAAGACTTCAGAGCCAGTTTTAGTAAGGATAAATGTTTAGTTTTTTTTTATAATTTGGTAAAAATATACAAATATTCTACATTTACAAACTATTAGAAAAAATTCTAAAAATTAATTGATTATATTAAAAAAAATTAATTCTAAAATTAATTTAATTCTAATATTTAATTAATTCTAAAATTAATTTAATTCTAATATTTAATTAATTCTAAAATTAATTTAATTCTAATATTTAATTTAATTCTAAAATTAAGACAATTCTTCATTCTAAAATTAATCTTTTCGAAAATGTGTTCCACTTAACGATAATTTGATACCGATATTTTTAAAATTTATATTTTGCATTTCAAAATCTTTATTTGTTTTTGGTCATCCCAGTCCCATATTTAAAAAAATCTTTTATCTTCAGTTATTTAAAAAGAAAAGTATACGCATTGGTCCAGAACATTAAAATTTAAAGTAAAATATTAAATCTAGCAACAATAAGATTCAAAGGTATATTTGTTGTTCTAAAAAGGACTCACGCAAGAACTTACATTTGACATAATTATAGGGAAAACAAAGGGGATAAAAACATTGTTAAGTATTGCAATTACCATTCAAAACTGTGATATTGACATTTGAATAACTCTTTAGAAAACTTCAGGGAAATCTGTCAATCTTTTTTTCTGTTATTAAAAGACATACAGCTATTGAAGTTTTTCCTTACTATCGAAGTGTTTAGAAAGGTAATAATTAGACATGATGACAATGATTTATCTTTGAGTATTTTACTTACGTTTCTTTTTTTTTTCTTTTCGTAAAATATTTCTTCGTAGAAAAATGACAATGAAGCTTATAATTTTGGTATTTAGCGATAAGAAGATTTTTGTGGGTCATTTTACAATATACAAAAAATAATCAGTCTTTGTACACAATTTTTACGTTTGTAGGTCGTTTTGTGTGTTTATAAGTCGGCTGTTATTTGGTCATTGCCCGGTTTAAGTTGAGACCTTTCGTATGCAAAGTAAGCGTCTTACCGACTGGATTTCCCAGCCTCTCAAAGCTATAATTGAAGATTCCCCGGAAATTTTTTCAAAACCTTCACCAAAATTCAATTTTGATGCTTTACAGATTTCTGACAAACCTTTTTATAAACGCGGTCAGCATGCATTAATTTCATTGATAATGAAACTTAAACGACAAAACTAAGGAATATTTAAAATCTTAATTGAATAGTGTCAAGGGTATAATGCTACTTATCAAAATTTTGTATTCATAAAAAGATTTGAGGAACTATTAACTAGGAGTTTCGTAAAGACAACTTACAATATTTCATTTTGGTGACTTTTTTCCTTGGTTTTTTTTATCAACCTTCAAAACAACACGAGTTAGACGGTCAGTAGGTTATTCCCAACTACTTCCATTGAGATGAAAATCACGTTTTTCAAAAAGGAGACTGCGTCTTGTCAATGTATTTTATTAAATACTACTAGTATTTGAATAATAATTTAATATGAAAGGTTAGGTAGAAGTATAAAACTGGTTTTTGCATATCCATTTGTGTTGTTACTTATATTATTTTTGTTATATCCATTGATATATATTGATTTTCTTGAGTTTTTTATTGAATAATTATTATCAATATTTAAAATATCATTAGAAATGTAAGCTTTTTGAAGTTAAAACGTTAAAATTTAATCATAGAGAAATTTAATTAATATTCATATAACTGTTATTTATAGCTTGTAGAATTAAATTTGTAAAATATTATTTCGCAATAATTAAGATAGTAAAGGTTATAATTTAAGCTCATGCTCATAATTTTTAAAGAATAGATTTTTTTTAAAATAAAGAAACAAAAAAAAAGATATGTAAAATATGCAGAAATAAAATGATTAAAACGTTTTTTTATACCGAAACGATACCAACGAAAAAATTCAATCAAATAATTAGCTAAGTTTGACTAGCATAGCTGTATTAAATACTCAAAACCACCCCGTCAAAACTGGCAGCTGAGTTCCTACGAAAAAAACCTTAAAAAAACCAGTTAAACATTGTTTATGAAAGCAATAATTCTGTTTTTATAGTATAGAAAGCTTTTTAGTACATTCCAGTTAAACTTTCAAAATTATATTTTCTGTAAACAAACGGAAGATTTAAAAAAAAAACTATGTTTGGTTTAATATATAACAATAATAAAATTTAACTTTTTAAAATAATTTACTTCTACTGCATAAAACGCGTATGATGTCGAAGTTTCTAAACAGCTTAATCTGCTACTGTAACTCGAGTAGCCGATGTAAGATGGCGATTTAAAGATTTTCCGGTTCGTTGGAAAACGAACAACAGGATATTCATTAACATATCACAAGTTATAAGAACGGGGGAGATTGCCCTAACACAACATGTCTAATGATGGTGCGTATTTGCTATTGCTAAAATAATAATTAGTAATTTCTTCAGTTTTTTTATTTATGTACAAATGTTTCTTAAAAAGTAATGGTTTTATAATTATAACGTAGATTTAACTTTGTTATTTATCATCAATATGTTCCCCAAAACAGTGTTAAATAAATATTTATATTATGATACACTCTAAAAAATGAATGCTCAAAAACAACGAAATTTTCCTTAATTTTGACGATTCCTTTACTGGCAAATGCACCGAGTTTTCGTTTCCTCCAAGTGAGGAAATTTGAATCGTCATTTTTCTGAGGATTTGAATGTCGTCTAATCTAAAGAAATATTTCGTCATTTTTGAGCATGTGAGTACAACAATGAGATTCAGTTTCTTCAAAATCAAGATACAGAATCGTCAAGTCACGATCGTAAAAGTGAGGATTCGCGTTTACTCAAAAGTCACGTGATAGTTTGACGAAGCAATCCTCAAAATTAACGAAATGAGGCTTGAGGATTCATGAATCGTCAAAAATGAAAGTGTTATTTCTGAGAATGTAGAAAAATGTATGAATAGGTAGAAAAAATACGAAAATAAAAAATAATTCAAATTATCCTAAAAACATGTGCTTATTATTATTAAATTATAACTAAGTAAATAAACTAATTTTTATAATAAATTAGAAAATAAATTAAAAAGTTTCTCAACTTTAGCTTCACTGTTAAAAAATGAAACTATCTAAAATGAGTAATATGTTTTCTCAATTACTTTGTTATGACTTCCGACAGATACTAAGAACCCGCATGCCAAATTTGAGGTCTAATAGCTCGTTTAGATCGAGCTGTAGAGTAGTTCCAAACAGATAGAATGACAGACAAATTGACCGATAGGGTGGAAACATTGCTTTCATAAAGATTTATCAATTTTGTTTCATTGCAATTCAATTCATGAATTTTTTGATTTTCGTCAATTTTTTAAATATTGTGCATATTTTGGCTAATTTTTAGAATTTCAAATCCAATTCGGAAGCAAAATGACTTATCTGAATGCAATAAAATTTTACATACGTTAGTTTGAGACCATTTAACACATTTTTATCGGCCGAGTGGTAAGCATCGCAGGCCAGCAGTCTGCGTGCTGTAACGGGCGCGGGTTCGATTCCCGCCTTCACCCTGGGTGTATTTTCCTCTCTTTGTGACAGAAAGAAATCTTTCTGTGTCTGTCTTACTTGACAAAGACTTATAAGCGGCTTACGGAGCAAGCACACAAGTCGGAATATATATGTAAAATACCATACCATACCATACCTTTTTATCTCTGTGCCCCTAAACATTTGCAAAAAAGTTTTTTTCGGCCCACCCTATTGACCGATGTTCAAAAACCACATTTTCATAATCGGCCTTCTTAAACCGTGTAGAAAACTCAAAAATTCCCAATCGGAATTTCGACCCCATTACAATATTTTGATTACCTTATATTTCATAGCAGGTAATTGAAGGCAAAGTTATCTTAAGAATAAAGAAAAGTGAAAGACAATTGTATGTGCAAAAAGAATAGTATACATAATATTCTACTTACTTTTATTCCACACACAAGAGAGTATCACACCTTCAGATCCATCCAAACTTGCAGACGATTTTGGGCATTTAATTATTCCACAAAGGAACACTAAAGTCCAGTTCCAAGAGGAAAGGGATACGAGTATTTCTTCTTGACCTCTACGTCATGAGCAGTTTTCCAACCAAGCGATTATTTATTTTTTTATTTTATTATTTCTATATGCATCGCATAACCCTTTAGCATTTTTCACTTCGATCCCTGAAGGGGTTCGTAGAAAGTTTCAAGGTCGCTTTTGAGGTCATTGCTGGTATTCTTTTTTTTGCTATTGAGGTCTTTTTAGGTTAATGGGGAAGTTAGGCTTAATTTCTGTGTGGATTGTTTTAATAAATAGAAGAGGAAAGCTTTTAAAGGTGAAATGTCATTCAAAAAGTTGAAGAAGCATTGTTACTTAATAAAACATAAAAATCTGTATATCCAATAGATTTATTTTGCGCAAAATGTACAAATCCATATTTAATTTTTTTCAACTTAAAATAAATTAATAAAAAAGTATAGAAAAATTATTATTTTTTCAAAATTTCACATGTTTGATTGTATTAGCTCAAACCATAAATTTTAGTTACATTTAATCGAATGAAAAGCATTTCGAAAAGTCTATCGAATATTAGACAGGAGTAGCACAAAATAAGAAAATAATTTCTTCTTGGTAGTTATACTTCATTAAAAACACATCAGATCCGTTTTTAATGTATATAATTTTAGAATCAAAATTTTAAAAATTTAAGAACGCGATTAATTGCCTATTTCCAACCTTTTGACACTAATATTTAATTCAGGCACTTAAAAATTACAATTCGAATATAAAAATAACCATAGGTGTCCTTGATTTATGTTTTTACTTAATGAGTTTAAGTTACTCAAAAGACTATACTAAATACTTCAGACGGTACTTAAAAGCAAACAATATACAAAAATTATAATTATTTTAAATATCTTGAATATTTTCGTCGATCTTTTCCCTTTCTTTGAGAAATTTTATTTAAAAAATATTATATCCAAACTTTTGTATTGTGCGTATAACTTTTGTCTAAACTTAACCGACAGAACTGAAACTTCCTTTTATGAGACCTTGTGCTCGGCAAAAATATTTGTACAGCATAATAGATTAATATTATAAATGCTTCCTTATTTTGTAAGAATATTCTTAAGACCCAAATTTGCTTCAATTTTTTTTTAAGTACGTTTTAAGCTGTCAATAATTGCAGGTGGTTTTGAAGAATGCGTACGTAAATGGAAATTCGCGACATTTAATTTCTTTCCGTCATAAATTAATGTTAAAAAAAATAAGAAACTTTTTAAACATAGTTAAGGTATTTAGGAGGAAGTAAATGTTTAGGAGTTTTATTACAATTGATGCATTTACAAGAAGCCCTGAAAGAAATAGAAAAGCCAATTTTTATGTTACTTTAATACTAATTGAAGATCTTATAGAACGGATAGAAAGGCATACGAATAAAAGGTGTAACATATAGTTATATAATGTTCTACCCTTTAAAAAAGTAAAAAATAAAATAAAATAGGACTCTTACAGCTGAAGCTAAAACAGACCCTCTTATGAAGAACGGACCAAAAAGCATACATTCTGTCGAAAAAGGTTGATAAACATATATAGGACATAGGAAGCAATTTAATTTAACTCTAAACTATGCTAAGAAGTTTTAGTAAATTCCTATTTGACTCGTCTATAATCCAAGGTCTTGTTACTCAACTTTAGAAATTAAACATAGATAACTTAATTCTAAGTAAGCTTAAATTACAAGATTGTCTTCAATGACTTTCACTAATGATTGTTAGAAGTTAAATTACAGTACACTGAGTTTCTAAGAGTATTTATGTCAAGGTCTCTACTATACAGGTCATAGCAACTAACTTTCCCAAATCTTTAATAGAAATGTAATTAATATCGCATAATTAAGAAAATATGTTGAAATATATAAATGTACTATTTATCAATTAAAATAAAACAAACAACTAATTACTATAAAAATAAGAAGCCAAATGTTAGTTTATTGTTGTTTTATGTGAGCTCTTAGATAAACTAATAAATTCTAAAAAGGTACTTTTTATTCTAGTTAATTGAGAAATTGAAGTCTCACAATGGAAGTTATCTATTATTCGTGGTTAGTCTCTACCAAAAATGAAATAACTATAAATAGTTTGCCTTCATTTTGATTAATGCTCAGAAAATATAGATTTTGAATAATGTTGTTTGACACCGAACAGAATAAAATATAGGATCAGGGCATCACATTAAAGAGAAAAGTTTAATGTCATCCTTCTTATGAAGCTAGACAATACATCCATTGTTTATTGTGTAGTTTCGGGGAAAAAAGCTTTAATCAATAGCTTTTTTCTACGCAATATTTGCTTGTTTCAAATCGGTAAAAATATTAATAAAATTTCTTACGATCTTTTATTTACTGAACGAAAGTATTCTAAATTTTTTTAAAGATTAAACTGGTTACTTTTTAAAAAATAATAATGAAAACAAATGCATTTAAAAAAAAATACTTTAGAAAAATATATTATATTTGGTATTTTTTTAAAATTGGTTTCTGGTATTTTTTTTAATTGGTATATTATTTTACTTAGGCGAGTTTATGTTATGAGATATGTATGAACAATTCCAAAATATTATATTAAACGATATTTTATAAAATTTAAAGCTATATTTTAGAAAAAGAGCTAATTTCAATATAGATTCCCCAATTGATTTTCAGTACACTATCGTGGGCATGATTCTTTTAATATTGTTTCAATGATAGTTATCGACTGTAGTTTATTTATAACTCTTCAACCACAAAACCACCTTGCAATTTTCAGTAGACAGATTACGTCAAAGGTTTCATGGCAGGCTATAACTTGTTACATTCAACAAAGAACATCAAGAGGTCAAACTAAGGTGGAAGAGAATTTTCAAGGTTTAAAAAAGTCCTCTATCGTTGATAGTGTGTGGAATAGCTACTAATTAAATATCTTTTTTTTTCCAGGGCGAAAGAAAGTGGAATCTACGGCAAAAGTGGACAAGGCCAGAGAGTTGGACAACGAACTATCGGCCAAGTTGGCAGAGGTGAATGATTTTAGAAAAAAATGCATTTATTTTATTATGAGGTCACAAAAATGTTCAAAAAGCTGTCTAGGTACCTTTAAATCTGCATTAGTAACTTGGGTCTAATTTTATGATAAGTGAAAGTGGTAAATGCGAGAGATTAAAAGAAGAGTGCAATAACTAGTTAGTTATACATGAAAACTCAATACATACTATATTTAAGATACCATCTTTTCCTAAAGACGAGAGGATTTAAGAGCAGAGAAAGAAATTTAAAGTAAGCTTTCTCCGAAACTTGCCAATTAATTTATTTATTTAACGAGAATTTCTTTTTAAGGGAAAAATAGTGCGTATTTATAAATTCTTTAGTAAAAATTCACGTAATCGTCATTTAATAAATAAATTTATGTGTGTTACTCGATGGATAAGAAAATTTGCTTAATTTTTTTATGTACCGTAGGCGGGGGTAACTTTGGGACACTTTTCAAAGTTTTACGCTGTTTCTTTTTTTATTTTTTAAGTTAGGTTACTGAAAAAATTATTAATATGTAAAGTCTGTCTTCCTCTAACAAAATATAATAAGATAATAACTCTAAGAACTAGGGTATTTTATTAAAAAATATTTTAAACTGTCCCAATCTTACCCCACTAATTGGGGTAAAATTGGGACAGTGCATTATTTCCATTAGAAATAGCAAGAAGCATGACTTAGTACCAATATTACCCCTCAATATTGTATAAGAGCATTATCTACCTAAGAAAAGACAAGGTAAATGAGTGTGTACCAATTGCAACGCATAATATTATATTTAAACAATGAAGTTATGATACATGTACACATAGATTGCAAATAATTACTTTTTAAACTGTTAGGCTTTGGATCTTTACTGAACATACAAATATATTATTTACACACTTCGTAAAAGTTAGTTTTTGTCAGATGAAGCCAAGAGATCACTGTACACTTGAAGCTCTTTAACTTTGAAAATTTCTCTGACTCTGTATTTCTCTCTCTCCCTCTCTTTGATTTCTCTGAAGACTGTAGCCCGACCTACGGGTTTGGTATATTTTTCATGGGATTTCAGATGTAGTGTATTTTTTGGTATTTTATACTTGGAGGCTGCATTTCGGATCGACAGTGTCTTGTTCTTTATTGCTAGTAAAGCCTCTTGTAAATTTTCTTCAGTGTGTGTTTTCTGTAGGGCCGTGTGCCAAGAGCTCTTTTATAATTTCTAGGCATTTTATTGCAGAATGCAATGCCAAAAAAACAACTATTGTAAAAAAAAACCAGTATACAAACTTTGGGGCTGTCCCAAAATTACCCCCGTAAAGAGCTGAAAATTTACAGTTTATAGGTTATATAAAACAAAATACCTTAATAACATTGTTAATTCTATATAAGATACTTAAGAAGATGTTTGGTATTGTGTATACATACTTGAAAGTGATCTGAAGTTCACAGTTCTTGAGGCAGAAGAGAAAGTTTCATCAAAACAAGAATTTTGTGAAAAACAATGGCAAGAAATAAAACTTGGCTGTCACGAAGTGGTAGTAAACTGGTTCTGAAAACTGCCGCCTGGTAGCCTCACGGTACAGGACTAAACAAAGAACGCGTTTGCAGATTGAACCTACGCAGTGTGTCCCTCAGGGAATCCTGCAAACTAAAATAAACCCGTTGTCCCAATGTTACCCACCCAGTCCCAAAGTTACCCCATCTTACGGTATATTTAAAACTTTACAAATTAGTGATAATCAGTTTTTATTAATAAGAAATGGCGAGTCTAAAATTATCTGTTGATGCATAATATCAATGCTATGGTTACTAAAATAGTTATTTAGCATTATCTTTATGAGTTTTAAATTCGCAAAGTACCTAGGCTATTTTATGAACAGTTTTGAAACTTTTGAAGAAGCAATTCTAGTTAAGTATTCGAGAAGTTTATAGAAACTATAATTATAAATTAAAATAAGATAAAACTATTTATTTTTAACTATTTTTTCAACTAAACTTAATAAGAAAAACACCTAAAACAAAATATTATTTTAGACGAGCAAGACATATTAATTAAATTATCTAACGAAAACCTAAAACAAATTCAAATTAATTTCAATTACATTTACATAGATGTACAAAATAATATTTTTTCTCTTCGGTATCTAAGTAAAGAATCTAATTGAAGAAACATATATCTTTTCTTTCTTCATTAAATTTGTCCTCTTGCCCCTGAGTCACATGAAAGCGGCATTAAAATGAGGTGAAACCCGTTTTATAAGTTAAAGCATAGGTATCCATAATCGCTTATTGCCTTGAAATGTCTCAAAAGTGCGTGAGATATCAAGGTCGTCCACTGTCCATCCATTTTATTAATGAATTGCAGAAATTGTAATTCCAAATGTATGCGAAATACTGTGTTAATTTGCTCGTTCGTGATGGACAGTGAACTTTTTTTGTGCCGTGATTTGGTAAGTTTAACTTTCAAGCTTCATTGCACGTTAAAGAACTCTTTGTATATGATGGGGGCTGGGGAACCCAGTCGGTTAGGCACTTGCCTAGCATACGAAAGGGCCTAGGTTCGGTTCCGGGCAACCCAAAAATATGTACCGACTTATAAACAGCCCGTGCAGCGAAAAATGTCCGACGAATAATACCCCGTGTAAGGGAGTGCACGTTAAATATCCTTCAAAGTCCTAACGCTGCGTACAATGTCACCCTTAACGGTTGCGTTGTTTGCCTATTCAGGTGTCGGCTCGTCACTTGACTGTGGTTCTAAAATGCGACGCCCGTCACCAATAGCTCTCGTGTAGCTCTAGTGGAATGATTATTCAAACCTAACCTAACCTTGGTAAATGATGAATAGATAACATTTATTAGTGAAGTATTTTAAAATTACTGTAGTTACAAAGCATATGTATGGTTTGAGAAAAAAAATAAATGTTGTCATCCTTTTTAAAAACCATGAAAATTTAATAAAACATTTAAAAAAATTGTATCATTCTTCCCTGGCTAAAGATACGAAATATTTTCTTGTTATGCATTGTGAAATTGCTTCAAATATAAAAAATCTTTTAAAAACCAAATCTCATTAACGCTCGATAAAATTATTTTGCATATTGTAACATCTATTTCATAAGAAAATACGCAAATTTTTTCTTTAATTGTTATTTACTTTCATTTTTTTAATCAAATACAAAAATGCTTAGAGCAGAAGTAGAATTACAGTTGGAAGATCGGGTATCGAAATAGAGCTATCGCAGCATCGACGCAAAGCTTACAGTTGGATGCCAGTTATTAAAATGAAATATTTTACAGCTAAAAGAAAATATTGGTGACAACCTTTGCCTAAAATATAAGGATGAACGGCTTATTAGCTTTTTAAGAGGTAAGTAGCTTAAATATTTACATTAAAATGTGATTGTAATAAAAAAAAACTAAGATTGCACAGAAAAATGTGTTAAACAGTTTTTCAAAATATTTCATTTTAATAGCACAATTGCTGTAAATAAAATTATCAAAGTAATACAAAAATAAAATTGCTAATTAAAAACTGACAGACATTGTAAGTTTTTCATTAGTCATTATTTTACTGGATTTTCTTTGATTAAGTCGTCACCATATTTGTTATAATATTCAAATATAATTATTAAATTTATTTATAAAAAAAATTGGTGATTCAAATTTGCACAACTTTTTTAAATAATTAAAAGTGGTTTTTTTTTTATCTCGTTGAGACTGTATATTGTACAAAGTTGCAAATTCTGCCATTCAAAATAATTTAATTGTATAATGGATCATAAAAATTAATAATAAGGACATTTTAACAGCAAAATTATCTTGTATATTCCTATATTTAGTTCTTATGTTCTTAAAACTCTCAAATATCAATACAGAAGTCGCGAACTTAGAATAAACATCATGCGAACTATTGACGAAATTAGAATTTTTTATATAAAAAAGTATTCTGATTAATTTAAACTCATTGATGTGATATTTCTTTTCATATTTCAGCAAGATCCCTAAATGTTAAAGAAGCGGAAAAACTCGTTAGATTGGTAAGAAATCCTTAATTAGTTTTAATTTTAAAAAAAAAATACAGCACTTTTTTTTTTATAAAAAATAGAAATTCCAAAATAGATTGATATCTCACGAAACTCTTCTTAATAGAAAGAATTTAGTAATTTAATACGACATGAAGCCATATTAAATATTAAATAAAATATTATAGAATTCCAGCATGCTATTTAAGAATTTACTTGCAAGTAGTATTTTCTATTTTGTTTCACACACCTAGTGAAATAAAGTATGAGCTTTTGGGGGCCTGGGTGGCCGAGTGGTTTGGACCATTGCGCTAGCAGTCTGCGCGCTGTAACGGGTGCGGGTTCGATTCTCGCCTTCGCCCTGTGTGTATATTCCTTTCTCAGTGACAGTGAAAAATTCTTTCCGTATATATTTTTCTTACTTGACGAAGGCTTTATAAGCGGGTCTCTAATCAAGCACACAAACTGGAATATACCTATCCCCCCCTTTATGAGCTAAATTTAGATCAGGTCTAAAATGCTGCGATTTTTTACGGGTATACATATCCGTGATTTTGTCGGTTTTGTCAAGAAAATGCGGTTTTCTCGTCTTATATCTGGAAAACGGTTTTGAACGTATTTTTAACTAATGATGACACATAAATGGGTGTAATTCCGTTAGGCTGTGTGTCATAATAAATACTATTATTATTAAATATACGCATTTTATACAGCATAGATCGTGACGTACAAAATTTAAGCTTATTTATTTCATGTTTAAAACAGTGTAGGTAAGTTTTTATGTTTCTTCATTCGAGTGCATTCCATAAAAAACACCTCAAAATACTTTTTACGAAAGTGCTTTAAACAGACTGCTTCAATTATGCTCAACAGCATTTTTTTTAAAACCTTAACCTGATATGATCCAGATCAGAGAAGAAGCATTTTTTTGTATGTGTAAATTTTCAAGTTATCTAACACTTTAATATTTCAGTAAAATGATTTCCTTAATTTGTAACGCTTGTCAAATCAAATGGCAGATATTTTTTGAGCTATTGAAGGAGGAAAAATATTAATAAAAGCTTAAATAAAAATATTGAAATAATAAATGAGTTTTGAAAACAAATAGATATTTCTAATTTTCTAAGGAAAAAAATGGTTTGACACATCGAGGCATCAGTAGGGAATCCCAATTAAAATGTTTAATTTCCTGTTGGATAATATGAAGGCTTTAGTAGGTTATGTTTATTAAACAAATTGTAGTTAAAAGTCAATTGAAATACACAATTAAGCAATTTTTGTTTCCATTTCAATTTATTGTATAAAACAGACTTTAGATTAATTCAATAATTTTAGTCATTTGAGTTAATGAAAATAAATCTCAGAAACATTTTATTTTTTATTTTTAAAGGAAGTGAAACTTTTATTATAAAATTATGGTTAAAATTTCAATGGTATCAATTGACCAATGCAATTGTATTTTTTATGCAAGCATGCTCTTGCTGCTGAAAACAATGCGCATTTTGGCCCTGAGTAATCAACGTATTATTTTATCTCTATTTAAGAGGTGCAAAGCAATAAATTAAATAAACATTTAAAAGTAATAAAATATTTTCGCTATACTTCTTACACAATCAGCTAATTCCATTTTTACCTTAAAAGTATTTTATGGGTTATAGAAATAGGATTAGTAATAGTTTTAAAAATAGACATTTATATGTTTTTGAATAATTATTAATTATTTATTTGTTTGTTTGTAGGATGATCATCTAAGGAAGTTTCTTCAAATGGATGACTTTATTAAGAATCACGAACTGTCGGACGTATGTGTTGATTTTAAGTTGAATTAGTTTCCTCTCTGAAATATAATTAAACAATTTTGAGTTATTTTCAGACTTGTTAACGAAATTGAAATAAAATATATAAATATATTTTAAAAAATCATGCACTAAGCTTATGCTTAAATTATTCAAAATAATTCAATTTATTTTTCACAAATACTTGATTACTCAATCAGCAGATATAGGCAAATTACACTTGTCTAGGACTAGAATGCCCTTGGGAAGGTAAACTGCAGTATCTAATTCTAGACATATGACCTGTACCATTATAGTAAGCATCCAAAAACTCTAACCCATAAGAAAGTATGCTGAAAGACTGAACTATTTCAGAGTAAAAATTGGTCACACTCCTTTTTTGTGGTTACTGCAGATTAAAATCTAACTTGCATCTCATGTACATATTTGTGAAGAAATTTATTGAAATTTGACTTAAATTCAGCTTTTCTGAAAAGCAAATTTTTAAATAACAATATCATAATTTTTTAAAAAGTATACATACATATTTTTAGCTAAATCGTAACTACAGTTGTTCTGGTATAATTGGATGTGATAAAGAAGGATCCCTAGTACGAGTTCTGAATATAGGATACAGTGATGTTAAAGGTAAAAGTCTTTTTTAAAGGACGTTTTTAAACTTGGTATTGTCATCGGCACTTCAATTTTTCTTAATGAATTTAAGTTTTCTAAAATCTAAAATTCTTGTATAGAAAACATGACTTGAATAGAAATGCTGCTTTAATTAATGAATACGCCTCTTCAATACACTCAAAAGTAATTTATAGAAGACTTAAAAGGAGAGAAACTTTAACATTATTTTTTAAGAATCTCTTTTTTTTAAAAGTTTATTTAATATCACGTGAAAGATAAGCACGATTACGTTTCACCGTAGCAACATTTTTTTATAAAAACTTTACTTAAAAAATATAAAAAAAGCTTATATATTTCATTAGGAAAGTTTCTTTAGCCTTATTTAGCTTCTTTAAGAATTGTGTAGTTTAATTAGTTTAGCTAAAATATTACAAAATGTTATTGTTGTGTGTCAGATTGCTATTTTTGTGAATATTAATAGTATCCATTAAAAGTTTACATTTTAACCCAAATAGAAAATAAGCAATATGTTAGTGTTGTATTAACCAATGAATAATTGGCCAGAGAGATTAGATTTAGATTAGATTAGACTTTTTTTTATCAAGAAATTTAAATTTTCTGCAACTTTTTAACTACATTATTTATTCTTTTTAAGGTTATATAAACTGCATTTCAACCATCTACAATTTGAAGTTATTCTTATTCTACTTCGAGAGAGATCTAATGTTGCAAACTGAAGAGAATAAAAAGGTAAGTTCCGTTTATTGAAGTAAAAAAAACAAGTTATGAAAAATACACCATAAACTAACATTTGATGCATAAGGTTAACCCTCTAATGCATGATTTTTTATTTTCATCCCAAAAAAATATATATGTATCTTCAATACTCATACATTATGGGAAAAATACTGAAAAAAATTTAACTGCATTAGGTTTTAAATAATTTCAATTTTAAAAAAAATTTCCTTGCGACAAAAACCAACTAAAAAATTCCAATTTTGATAATAATGACTAGAAAACTACTAAATATATTTTAAAATAACCCTTTTTAACTATATATAATTTTTCAAAACAATTTATTTGTATTTAGTACTAAAATTATTCTACTTTGACTTACGCCAGAAAACGTAATTTCACAACAGTTAATAACCTCACTCTTTAATTTTGAATACACTTTTACTACTGTCATTTATGAGGGTTATTATTAACTAAAACTTCAGAATGGAATGTAATAGATGAAAAAAATACAAATTTGTCGAGATTGAGGTCTACTTTAATAGAATAAAGTGGATTATGTAACTTGTTACCGAACGGTAACACTATGCATTAGAGGGTTAAATATCCTAACTAAACGTATCAACATCTGAATGAAATTTAGAAAAATTGAGGGAGACACATTTGCATCGATTTTTCCGTGATTCTTAGTAACAAATTTATAAAAAGGACAACTAAAAAAAAAAAAACTATTCTAATTCATTAAACATGTGTAACTTAAATAAGTGGACAGATTTAAACTAAAGGGTTTTTAGTTATGGTATGTATGCCCAATGGCATAATGATTAAACTAAACATATTAGTATAACTTCATGTTAAGTAAATTAAATTTTTTTAAAATTTCTAATTGGATCTAATTTGATAAATAATTTTTGATTTATTATCAACATTAATATTAAACAAATATGCAGTGAGTCAAAAACAAAATAAATAGCTTCAATTATATTTTGATTACAGAAAATACAACTTAAAATGTGAAACAACCATAAAATAATAATATGCTATAAAAACTTTTTTTAATGAAAAATATGAAAAAATTAGCTAATTGTTTATTATAAAATATAATAATTTTTGAAGTTTAAATAATAGGAACCTGTGACAATTTAGGATATTAATTTTATTGGTATTCTCTTACTAATGGTCATTTATTTTTTTAGACGGGGAAGAAGTGTAATCAGATTACATATATTTTAAACTTGGAAAATCTCAGTTTGAACAAACTCATGTGCAAACCAGGTAAAAAAATTTGATCAATTTTTAAATAGTTTAAATAAATATTAACAAAAAAAACCTAATCATTCTGAAAACATATTAAATCACATAAAAAAATCTAAAGTGTATTGTCACTGTAACTTAAACCCTTTTAGTCCCAGTGATGCCATTTGGCATCATCACTTTCAATAATTTTTTTCGAAATGTTTATGTCCCGTTATGACATCCAAACACACATCATTCGATTCTTCACAATATGTTCTATTAGACAATATTTTACATTAATTTCAATAGAAATCAGAACTACTATTTTTTTTTTATTCAGAAAATAGCTAACAACAAGCGTTTCTCCTGATTTTTTGAAAAGTTCACTTCAGTTCCTCATATTTAAAACACAATTTAAACTATTTCGGTTAAAATAATTATTAATTTTTTTTAATAATATTGTCAGATACCTTGAAATATATGACTCCAAGTGTTTTTAGGTAATATATATATTTTTATTTTGTTGTTTTCCACAGTTAAAATTTTTTGGCATTATTTCAAAAACCAAATTAAAATTAAAATGATTTTTTTCTTATGGAAATCTTATTTTTGACCTAAAATAAGCTTATTTTGTGAATATCAGATGTTTCGGTAGTGAAGTAAATTTTTGGGACTGAAAGGGTTAAAAATATTTAATACCAAATTTGCGAAAAAAAAATGTTATTGACGGAATCGCAGTGGTATTTGTTAGCAAGAAAAGGGTATTTGAATAAATAAAATATTAAAGTGAATTAGTTTACTATTAAATTTCGTTTTGTTTCAATGTTCGTTCAATGTTTTCAATGTATTCGTTTTGTTTCAATGTTCTTCACGAAAAATAGACGGTGGTTGAAAAAAATAAAAAGTAGTACAAAAAAAGTTACATTTTAAATGTTATAAAAATATAAAAACAAAGGTGATTTATTAAAAAACCTAATCATTTGCTTTTCAACAAAACAACTTTTAAAATTTTAATATATTTTCTCTCATTTACAGCAATCGACACCGGTATGGTGGCCTTGAAACTCATGCAAGAACATTTTCATGATGTAGTAAAGAATGTATTTGTTATAAATGGTAAGTTTTAATCCTACTTCATATTTTGCTATGGTAATCAATTCTGCATTTTAAACACTTTATCAGATTGAAAAACCTATTTTTTTCTTTACAATAAACCACTTGTGGAAATCGATAATTGATGTTATCGAAAAATCTTTTTTAGCTTACTTTTCTTTTTTTATTCGAAAGAATTAAAAAAAATGAAAAAGTAGGTATTGACATGCGGTCGATGAGGGTCCGCATGTCCGTACCCCCTTCCAAAGTCGTTTCTAACCATCCGATCTTAAAAATTCTTTGTTAGAAAGCTATGACCTCAGAAACCCAACTTCCATACTTTTTGCCCGTCTGTCTGCACGATCGGATGGACATAAATCTACTATTTGTCAACGAATTTCCCTTTGGATTAGTACTATTTCATATTTTTTAATCCGTTCTAAGCATTTTTTAAATCCGTTACTTAAATAGCATTTGGGAGTAGTTTCATGTTTTTTGTTATAAATAAATATTTAAATTTTCGTATAACTACAAATAAATCAAGCAGACGATAAGTAATAGTAATTTTATTTGCAATAGAAAGTTAATGAAAATATTTGATTTTGACTTTAAGAAGTTTAACTTATAGATGCTGTGTTAAGTGAAATTTATTCTAATGTGTATAAATTTTATGTAGAAATTTTTGTAGATGACACTTACTGTTACGAACGTAGTGGTAAGAATTTCAGTATTTAAGTAACAGGAAAGTTGGCTATTTTAGTTCTATTACTACTTTTTTTTATTTACTACATTGGTATCTAATGCCGTTTTATGTCCTTTAGCTCCTTCCTTTTATTCTACTGTATTAAAGCTGTTCAAGCCTGTTATCCAAGATGATCTTCATAGGAAAGTCAGAATGTATGACGATGGTAAGAAATTAATATTCCTTAAATTCATTTTATACGTACATTAAAAATAAATCCCATTATATTCTTCAAAAAGGTCTTCAATCTACACTCTTGAAACAAACGAGTGACTTTAACTCAGTCTGAGTTAATTTTCACTCCTTTCGGTGTCGAAAATGCACTTCCCCGACAAGAGTGGATGACACTTTCGTTTTGTTAAACCTCCAACAATCTTAACAACAAACTAGCTATTTTAAGGCGATTAGGAGAGATTAAGGGCAATTACGAGCGATTTAGGAGTTAATTTTCACTCCTTTCTAGTGTCGAAAATGCACTTCTCCTATGGGAGCGGATTGCACTCTTTTGTTTTAAAAGTGTAATATCGCACAGTGCGTGGAAAAGTGACCAATCAGCAAAATGCTAGTTTTCCGAAAAATTGTGTGACGTTTATTTTCCCCATTGCAATGTATAGAAAAATTAAGGATTCGCTTACTGTATTCCAAGTATTCTGCCAATTTAGTTAATATTTTTTCTAATAGCTAGATATTTAAATTTTGGTTATTATAAGAATTTATAACCTGGAAAGTCATATTTGTCCTATAGGTCACTGTTCCGCGAAGTTACGATATAGTTATGCGCTTGTAAGTTAAAATAAATTTTAGACTTATACACTGCTCAAAACAATTAGGGGAGCACATGTTTCAAACTCTTTCGCTCCCAATGATTCCATTGGGAATCATCAGCTTGTGATTTTTTTCTGACTAAGGTAAATTCGCCACTTATGTATCGTTAGATACATTGTAGGGTAGGGGGTAGGGTATTTTACATATATATTCCGACTTGTGTGCTTGCTCAGTGAGCCACTTATAAGTCTTCGTCAAGTAAGACAGACACAGAAAGATTTTTTACTGTCACAAAGAGGGGGAATACACCCAGGGCGAAGGCGGGAATCGAACCCGCGCCCGTTACAGCACGCAGACTGCTGGCCTGCGATGCTTACCACTCGGCCATCCGGGCCCCTAGATACATTGTTAGATGGAAGAATAACGTATTTTGAAGAATTTAATATTTTTTTATATTAATGAAAATATGAAAAATATGGTAAATTAAATTTCACTTTAAAACAGTTTTAGAAAATAAATTGACCCTAAATTTTTCATGCTTGCATTTTTTAGATGTTTAAAAATATATTTCAACTATTTTTAACAAAAAAAGTTTTGAAAAAATTATTGTTATAATTTATTAAAAAGTTATTATTCCATTTCCCCCCTTTAAATTTAAGTATTAAAAACTTAAGATTTTTTCTCCTGTTTTTTACTATTTCATTTCGAATGCATAGTGAACCAATTTAACAAATTTTAGATTTATAGGATAAAAATTAAAAAGTTGGGAGTGAAGTTAAAGTTGGAATTAAAAAGTGCTCCCCTAATTGTTTTGAGCAGTGTATATGAATATTTATAGGTAAAAAGAGATTAAGTTCACCTGAAAATTTTTCCATAACACTTATTTTTTTACTAAAAATTATTAAAGGAAGCGCCTTAGTGGAAATTTTCTAATTGAATTATCCCATTTTTACATTTCATATGTAAGGAGAAAAAATATTTGATACAGTTTGAAATGTTGCTTATTTAATGATGTAGCATGATTGGATTATAAATATGGATATAAGTGGTTGGATGGAGTCCACTATTATGTTGATATTTTATGTTTCTGCAGTGTTTTTTCGTTTGCTTGGCTTTCCAAAAGCAAATTCAACAATTGTGCCTTTTTTAGATATATTCAGCTAAATACTAAAATTCTTATGGTATCATGGTATCTTTTGCTTAATAGTGATATTTCTTTGATTCATAAATATAATACTATTTAAAACAAATTTATTTGTTAAATCTGACATCAATAAGATTTTTTTTAGTAAAATGCACAATTTATGATGGTAACTGAATGTTATGTACATATTGTTAACATAGTTGATGAGAATATATTGGACGTTTAGCACATCAGTTAGTTATACCGAGCTTAATTTTTAGCTGACAGTTGGAAAGCAGATTTATGATGGTAACTACATGTTATGTACATATTGTTAACTTAGTTGATGAGAATACATTTGACTTTTAACACATCAGTTAGTTATATCGAGCTTAATTTTTTAGCTGACAGTTGGAAAGCAGATTTATTGAAACACATCGATGCAGATGTTTTACCTATGTGTTATGGAGGAAACCGTGTAGAAGATGATGATGAAAAGTGTCCGTCTATTGTAAGTCACATTCGGTTATTTGAAATTAGTTTTTTACAAATATGTCTACATTCACGATAGCTGAAAGATGGCAAATTAATGAAATGTTTTTGTTAGAAAATCGATATTTTTCTTGTAATAAGATATAGATATGGATTTGAGAATTAATTTTTATCTAGTAGTTTTTGCGTCATTTTATTTTGTATGCTAATACCACTCAAAAACTATTTTAAAGCATCTGTATCTAAACTTCAAGTGATTATATGCAAAGTGATAAAATTTATGTAACATGGAGGTAAAAATAAATAATAGGTAAATAAAAATAAATGGTATGTAAATAAAAATAAATAATATGTAAATAAAATAAAATAATATGTAAACGTAAATTATATGTCAAGTTAGAATTAATAACTTATTGAAACATGAATCTATATCGGTGAAAATGTACAGGAATCGATAAAAAATAATCAAAATTTTTTACTCATTAAACCTTTACAACTTGTAACTATTATACCAAACACACGAAATTTTTATATTAAGAAAATAATAATCTATCATTCACAAAAACCAAAAAGACTTGACTATGAACGAATTTATACAATTTGATTCGGTTTTGATTGTGCAGTCGTATGTAAGCCATTATGTATAAAACGTCTCTATTTATGCAAATTATTAGAATTCAATAACTTTGCACAAACAGTATTGCAACATTATATTATGTTGCTTAATTTTGCTAAATTCATCCTATTCAAACTCCTTATGGCGAAAATTATTTCTCCGTTAACACTATCTGGTTGATATTTTCTAGATCTAAGCACTTTTGGGTACAATGTCCAAAAAAAGCACATGAAAACATAAATTTCGTGTAAAACTAAAATCCCAAAACTGTGAAGTAAAGGATAGTCCCGAAATGTGATGTAATTTTACAGATTTTTTAAAGATTATGCTGATAATAGTTTAATTATCACTTGGTACTTTTTTTTAGGTAAGATGGGGCGGAACCATTCCCGAATCTTATTATTTGACGGCTCGCTTAGATCCGAGTGACCCAGATGTAATGAGCGTCACTATACCGGCCGGCTCTGCTAACAACTATAGGTGGTATGTGCCAAAAGTTGGAATGAGATGGACGTGGCAAATACAAGTAAGGACTGAATGGATTAATTCGGAAAGCTATCTTTACAGTATTTTGGCAAATGCTGATTTCCAAATGCGCAGCCTATCGTGATCAAACGTCCTTGTTTGTAGCGCGACAATATTTTGACGATATATTTTGCGACAATACTTTTACATAAATGTAAGGACTGAATTGAATAATTTGGAAAACTATCTTTACACTATTTTGGAAAATGTAGAATTGCATATGGCGCAGTCTACCCTGATTAAACGACCTAGTTTGCAACGCGTTATTATTTTAGCGGGTTTTTAACTTTAAATATAATGTTAAATAAACTCACCACAATGGCAATTTTATCAGAATGGAAAGTGTATTTTGGATAAATTGTATTCAGATCATTTTGATGTAAATATTGCCTAACGAGAGTTTCCAACTAATGGACCAATCGTGCTTTTCCCCCTGCCTTTTCACTAATTGTTTTTACCCAAGTTAGGTTGGCACGGAGCGTACGTTGTTTAATTCATGAATCCTCTCATGCATCATGCGCAAAAATGAAGAAATTTTCTGAATTGTGTAAAATTGGTTTAAAAAAATTGTAGAACCTTACATTTGCTGCTTTTAGTGTATTTCAACTTTACAAACTTTTTAGGCGAAAGAGAATGACATTGGGATCGGCCTTTTCCTGGACGAAAACTCGACGGAAGAGGACAAGAAGATGAAAAAGAAGAAAAAGGCGACGACGGAAGACACGTCCAAACTCATCCAACTGACGCCAGTAATCAGGAGTCAGTGTCAGTTGTGTCCGGAGATAGGATACACTACCACTTGGTTCAAGGGAACAGGTGTGTAGCTTATTGCAATGCAAAATAAAGAACCGAGTTAATATAAACACCGGTAGGATAACATCTCGTTTGTTTGTCAGAAGTTGTAGATTGATTAATTTTATCCTTTAACTTTTTTTATGGTTTGAGAGATATTCTTCCGATAAAAAAAATCAAAGTTCTAGTTAATTCCATATTTTTGATCTGATAGTAAACGTCCAACTGAAAATTGCAAGTGATACATTCTTTTGTATGTGCACATAATTGATATAAAACAAGCTTTGTTAAACAAAAAGTAACATATCAAGGCACATTAAAAAAGGTGATGTAAGTAATGTTAGTGATTCTTCAGATATTTACTAACACTTATTTCAAAGAATTTATATGCAATTTAAATGACACATAAAGGGAAATCAAGTCAAAGCGTTCTTGGACCTTTAACAAGTGGAATTTTTTTTTATTGCCATTGGCTAACACTTCTATTTTTTACATAGCTTAACACCCCTGGAAATGTTACATATTAGTAAGATAATGTATTAAGCTACGTTACTAAATTATAAAAATATTTTCTCGAATTTACGCTGTTAAAAAAATTTACGCAAATTCCACCGGAATCCTGAAACTTTCAAGTTGCCACCACTAATTGGAGCTCAAATTCACCAATTTTGTGGTAAAACTATAACTTTGATACACCGAAAAGGGGGAAAGCTCTAAAGGCTGGTGGTAGCTAGAAAGTTCCAGAATTCCGGAGAATCATGCACCAAACTTTTTAACAATACACAATTGAATTTAATACAACAAATATACTTAATGAACAGAATGATAACAACAATGGACGAACTTAGTGGAAGAACGTGCTAAGTGACTTTTTTGAAAAAAAAATTGAGATTTTTATGTCAATTAAAATGGCGTTCCCACCTTAAAAGAAAAAAAAAATGTTCCCCCTTTTTCATAAACTATAAGTCAAGTTATATTTTTTAGCCGTTGCCAAGTATCGTTTATTAAGGAATCTAAGTGCAACCTAAAAACTTTAAAGCTCATTTTCTCGTTTTCACTTTCTTGTCACTTAGCACGTTCTTCGACTAAGCACTCTTCAATTCAATGTTGCTATTTTCACTGAATGTTGCTATTTGTGTCTTTCAGTTGTACTTCATCTTGACAATACCTACAGTTGGATGAGTTCCAAGGAAGTTCTACTAAAGATCATGATAGGTGATTCGGATTAAATTACTTTTAGGAATGATAATATGGACTACATTTATTCAACTGTATTTATTCCTACTATGTAGACTTTTGAATTTTTGTATTAGCTTATGAGAATACGCACATTGTAAGTGAGGCTTAACCTGTATTATAGTAATCTTGGGTGTGTACATGATTTTCGGACTGTATTTATTAAACTTTTTTTTAAATGTCAAACCAGTTTTCTTTCTTGGGTTTAATGTGTTTCAAAAATAGGATAAAACAAACAACTTTTTGATTCATAATCTATTGCTTTGTCTAAGTCCAAAAGTTTTCAATAAAATATTTGATAACCAATAATTTTAGGACTTAATAACACTGTTAAAAATAATAGTTCAAGGTTGAACCAAAATATGGTTCAAATTTGCTGCAACCATGACTTGGTAGAATGTTGAACCATAAAATGGTATTTTCAAATTGCGTAACTATGGTGAGAGGTTGAACCATAAAAAAGGTTCTCCCAATGCATAACAATAGTGAAAGATGAAAAAAAAAACGGCATTTCGTAAGTTAACGCCTTCGGGACTTTGTACTCCACAGACTTAACGAGAACGTCTGTCCCAGTGTACTCGGGCCCATCCGTGGTGCATTGATGATTATTTCTAGTAAAGAGATCCTTTCCAAGGATGACAGGCAGTAGGTGGGATTCGAACCCCCACTCTCCTGAGATGGTTGAATCTATAGGCTGGTGAAATTACCACTCGGCCACGGACACTTGACCAATTCGCAAGCAGAAACAGTACTACTCATGGCGTCCCCATTTATGTAAGCAGTTAAATTGTCGGTTGCAGTTAGTAGAAGTTTAACCGAACTTTCGTAAGTAGTCGAACCAATTTTTCGTGAACGCAGGTCTAATTAAAGAATGTGATATTTGGTTGAACCATTTTATGGTGCATCAGCCAGAAGTTCTTATTTTTTCACCAATGTTTGGTTCAACTTTGAACTGAAATTTTTAACAGTGAAGTATTTTGTAATCTAAACCTAATCATAATCTGAGCTTTGATTGCATGGCATTGATTGATAAAAACAGCCTATAAAAGGCTACGATTTTGGATTACATACTCCCGAAAATATATCATGTATTGGCAGAGTTGTGTGTGTGAGAGAGAGAGAGAGAGCTTATTTTATGAACAAATGTTTAAAAAGATATGCATAGGCCATGGCAAACTGAAAGAGTTGAATATCAAGGCCTATAAGCAATGAATTTTTTTAAAGTATGTTATTGATATCCATTTTTTTAAAAATAATATCTTAACAATTTAGTAAGATTTTACTAAAGAAATAATTAAAACAAGGTGTTTCATTTAAAAGCATCTTAAATTAGGTCTTTATTCAATTAAACAAGAAGTCCTGAAAGATATAAAATAACTTACTCTCTTTTACTATATTTCTCACAAAAATTCTTATAGTGCGGACAGATAGACGAACGTTTAAAAAGTATAATATTGGTTTAAAATCTTATATCATTCCAATACAAAAAAATTACTTTATAAATCAGACTCTTAGAAATGAAGTTAGAATGAAGCAGTTGGACGTAAATTTATGCTGTATAAATTCGAAATTAATTATTGAAATTCGAAATATAGCAGAAAATTATTTTACTTGCTTCAATTTAGCGTAACACACTTTTCTGTAGCATTTATAATTTGGGCTGTGATAGTGGATGACGGACGGACTAACATTCCACTTTTTATGTTATACACGTGGGATGGGAAGCTGAAAATTGCAGGCTTCTATTTTATATTTTTGGTTGAAACAACGTTACACACTAAGGCAATATAGGCTTTTATTTTCATTAAACTAGTTTTTACCAGTTTAATGGAAAAAATTTAACATCAAAATTTTACAATGTGATTATGACGGGTACGGAAAGACTGACGGATAAGCAAATAAAATTTTATGAACTCTTTTTAGGGACCTTTCACGAATTGGACATTTAAGAGCTTTGTAATAGAATTATATAGTATTTTAACTTAATTATAAGTATTTAAGTACTAAATGCCTTCATATATTGTTTTGAATAACATATAGAAAAGAAATTGTTTTAAAATTATTTATAAAGTAAGTTGTCCAGGTTTATGCTCTTTGTAGTTTCACTGATCCATAGAACATAAACATTTTAACAAAATAAAAACCCTAAAACAATTTTAAATAAAACTAAAAATTTATTCAACAAATATAAAAACATTTCAAACATTCAACATTATTGTTATGCCTTTGTATTTTAAAACAAAACAAGTGAAAATTGATTTTGCTTATTTACAAAAAAAAGTATTAACTATTACTCATAGATACAAAAACAAATGAATAACAAATAAAATATGTTATATAGTTAAGTTTTATCGAGGTCTCAGTGAACACAAGATAAAATATAAATGCACTTGTGTATTCATTTAGTAAGAAAGGTCAAACAATATAAATTTGTGTATAAATCTGTTTTGCATAATATAACTATATTTTATGCAATGTCCTAAAGAAAACTTAAGTTCTTCATGTAATTTAAAAGTTTATTATTGATATTTAGATGTATATTTGTTCTTAAGAGAATAACTTATTAAATGGTATAATAGTGAAAACTTGACTAAAAATATTTTTAATAAAATGTTTTTTGCTACAATATTTTATAAGAAGTGTTAAATATTAGCTTGTAAAATGCTTTAGCTCATCTCCCTGCAGAGTTAAAAATAATTATAAATTATTACAATATATTTTCTTCCAAACGTAATACTTAACGGTTATTTCGTACAAAACGTTAATAATCTTCTACTAAAACGAATAAAACTTAATCAGAGTATAATATCAAAGAAAAGAAATAGGATAAATTTGATCGGTTAAATTACCACCATTTTTGCACTTAAAAATTATATTTAACAAAGATTAAATGTATAGAAAAGTTTTTAAACGTTGAACTATGAAATACAATTAACAGACTTTAATAACGGTTTCGTATAAAATGAGTGCTTTTATAAAGTAAATATTCATAATTTATTAAACAATACTTTTATAACATATAAATATTTATACCAAAAATCAAATATATTTAAACATGTATAAATATTTAGGGCTAGTATTTAGTTTTTAAACAATCAATATACAGTCAATAGTTTTTTTTTTAACATTAACAGTAATTGGTTTTAAATAACAACTTTTATAGAATAAATGCTAATGAAATAATGTTAAAATTTAGAAATAATGTAAAACTTTTATCGAATAATGTTAAATTGTTTGGTAATGTGATTAATGTGATTAATGTTAAATATTTTAAAACATGGGTTACTATTTAACATTAGTATTTAATTTTTAAACAATCAATATACTGTCAATAATTTTTTAACATTAACAGTAATTGCTTTTAAATAACAACTTTTATGGAATAATGTAAAACTTTTATTGAAAAATTTAAATATTTGTAAACATGGATTAATATATTTAACAGTAGTATTTAATTTTTAAACTATCAATATACTCTAAATTTTATTACATTAAAAGTAAATGGTTTTAAACAACAACTTTTATGGAATGTTTCGTGTTTAAATTCTACACATTTAAAAGATCTCCTATAATTTGATCACATCTAAGCTACTGTAATCAGACAACTCTTATCATTGGCATTAAGTTCTTTGGAGCTTGTTACTGTACATGTGGAGACGTAGATTCTGTAAAATACTGTTTTGTTTCGTAAAAGACTGTAACTGTTGTCCAGAACCAGTGAATCTAAAAACACAGAAGAAAAACTTTTAAATAAATGTTATATGATACAAAAACCACATCGTATATGAATGATAATATCATTTAAAAACAATTATTTTATTCGTATGGAATAACTACTTAAACAATGAGCTCGCGAAAGTATCCTGTAATTATTCTGATCCATCTAACTGCCTTACACTCTTCGAGGTCCAATGCAGTTGCTAGCTGAAGACTAAAAGGTCAACAAGTTAATAGAAATCTATACCAGAATTTAACTGTGACTCACTGTTAAGGACTATTAACACACTACTATAATCAACATTTATACTAGGTTAAGGTACGACCAATTCTGCTTCCAGCAAAATGGCCAGATGCGTAGAAGCATAATGCATAAACCATTAGCAGACAAATTTAGAATTTTATAGCTTAATGATGGTAGAAGAGAGTTGATGAATCGTTATAAGAAACCAAAACCTAGTGCCAAAGTTGAAGAAGAAGCCAAATAGTTATCTACGGGTATCTTGAATCGGTCACGTTTTCTTAGAGGGATTGTCAGTGCCATAAACCTAATGGATTAGTTTTGGAATCACAACTTACGCAGAAGTATTGCTTTGTCATGTCAGCCCTTTTTCTCCAGGTTTGGGAATCAAAATAAAATCGAAATGAAACCAATTTGAAACAGAAATGTTATCTAGTTATTTAATTAAATATTTTTAAATGGCAAAAATATGCAGCAGATGACAACGCTATTTAAAAATTTTATCAGTTACTAACTAAATAATCGGATGTTATTTTCTTTTCAGTTTCGTTTTAAAATGATGTTGTGACGATTCCCATACTTGGAGAAAATGGGATAACATGACAAAACAATTCTCTTGCAAAAGTTTTAAATTCAAAACTAATACAATAGCTCTCTGGGACTGACAGTACCTATGATCACTGAGAAGTCCATCCAGTATACATTACACATCATTAGGCGCTTTTACATGAGCCATCGAATTCATGGAATGCCAAAATCCCCATTAGGGGAGAAAGAAGTTGAGCTGGATTTCTAACCCAAATGATAGTCTGTGGCCTAATCCATGTTACGAAACATCAAACCCTCCTTCATTGGAGGGTTTGCGAAACCCCCAATTGAACACTGCAATTCCGGTTCTGTCTGGGAGAAAATCCCCAAGAGGGAAAAATTGCTGAGTTTGCCCTTCAGCTTCAATCCATGGATTCGTTGGCTCATGTAAACGCGCCTATTGAGCACCACTTACATTTGCCCGTCTTCTCTGCCAAGTAGCACCCATTCTCAGTGCCGTACTCCCCGCACACCAACACCGGTTCCACCACCACTTCGGGTGTGGCCCCGCCCTCGTACACCAGGTGGACTTTGACGTCGGCCGCCCGGACGTCGATGTCCCAGGACACCGTGGACCCTGACACGTCGACCCGGATGGGAATGCTGTGCTTGGAGCGGCGACCTACGAGGACGCGGCTCACTTTCGGGTCCGCTTCTGGGTTGAGGCGGTTGTTGTTGCACAGGTAGTACTTCTTCGGAATGGGACTGAACACGCGGATCTGGAAGGGGAATGTGTGTTGAAGATAGTAAAGAGGGTGGTTAAAAGGGTTATTTTTAAGGGTTTATTAAGGGTTTTTAACAACTAGGTCTTTTGGTTGAGTTGGAATTTCGTAGCAGTAGAGCTACAAGAGGGCTTTTGGCGACTGCCGTCGTAGTTTAGAACCACAGTCAAGAGACGACTCGGCATCTGAGTAGGTACCCCAATGCGACTTGACCTACTCCGAATTTTGACGCATGAATATAAATAAAAGTATGATTTCGAAAAAAAAAAGTCGTCGACGGTTGAATAAGGAAGGCCAAAACAGTCGCTTTTTACTCAAGTTTGCCGGAAAAGTTGCCATGGTCACCTTCCCTACAAAATAGTAGCTTAGTCGCCTAAATAGTCACCTATAAATACAGGGTGGTTATAAAATAACGCTCGCTATTCAGAGTGGTCTGTCGCTTTAATGAGTAATCCAAATGCAAAAAACTTTGAGACACTTACTAATCAAGAAGGAGGGAAAAGAATGGAATCATAAAAAACAAACTTGTCACTTGACCAGGGTTCTAAAATAAGAGGCGTAATTGGATGTGTTGGCCTTAATTGACGACGCCTTGTAATTTAGAACCCGGTCAAGAGACGAATTTGTTTTTTTTATGATTATTATTTTTTAATTATAATTTTTTAGGATTCTATCTATTTTATGATTCCATTATTTTCCCCCCTTCTTGATTAGTAAGTGTCTCAAAGTTTGTTGCATTCGGATTATTCATTCAAGCTACAGACCACTCCGAATAGCGAGCGTTATTTTATAACCAACCTGTACATCGTATGGCTAACTACAAAATACACTTGCAATAGTTTTGAGTTGTTATGCTGTTCAGCAGAAATAGGTGTTTACGTTCCTAATATGCATCCATTTATTTCAATAAACGTTAATTATCAGTCTTGGTCATTATCGAGCTTCACAGAGCAACGCATTTTGCAGTCTGATTTCAATTTTCAATATGCCTATTTTTAAGAAATCTGTTACTTGTGTTAAGTTTAGTCTGCCATTACAGTTTTTAAAAAGGTCTGTAATTTCAAATAAAAAAAGAGAAATAATCGTACCTATTCCTATAAAAAGCATTTTAAATTAAGTAGTATTTTCAGTAGACTATAGTCTTAAAAATAACCAATAGAAATACTTTAAGTGTATTTTCATTAGACTAGTTTTAAAAAGGGGTACGCATTAGGAACGCATGAAAAAAATATATTTAGTGAAATTTTGATCTATTTACTATATTTTAACCAATTTCAAGTCGAATACAGTCTACCTACTTATAAAGTGTATTCTACCCATCTCTATCTTATAACATTTATTTTAAAAACCCTCGTACCATCGATGGACACTTTGGATCCCCATCTGGATCCGTCCTCGTTCCTCCGTAAATGACAGGAAGGACGTCGGCGTCAATACATTCTAACAGCTCTTCTTTCCAACCAGCTAAAGGAAAATTTTAACAAATGTTAATAGTTTAACCCTCTAATGCATGAATTTTTATTTTCATCCCAAAAATATATATATGTATCTTTAATACTCATACATTATGGGAAAAATACTGAAAAAAATTTATGTGCATTAGAATTTAAATAATTTCAATTTTTAAAAAATTTCCATATAACATAAACCAACTACAAAATTCTAATTTTGGTAATAATGACTAGAAAACATCTAAATATATTTCAAAATAACCCTTTTTAACTATAATTAATTTTTCAAAACAATTTATTTGTATTTAGTACTAATATTATACTTTAAATAATGCCAAAAAACGGAATTTCACAGCAGTTAATAACCTCACTCTTTGATTTTGAATACACTTTTACTACAGTCATCTATGAGGATTATTAGTAACTAAAACTTCAAAATAGAATGTAATAGATGAAAAAACAAATTTGTCGAGAGGGAGCTCTAATTTAATAGAATAAAGTGGATTATGTTACATGTTGCCAAACGGCAAAAGTATGCATTAGAGGGTTAAATGTTGCCTTTACAAATGAAGATATTAGTGGAAGGATGTGCTCAGTGACAGTTTTGAAAAAAAATTAAGATTTTTGTATCAATGAACATATTATTCCATCTCCTTAAGATAACAAGTTTCCCGATTTTCCATAAACTTAAAGTTTAATGTATTTTTTTACCGTTTGTGCAAGTACCGTTTTTAACAGATCTGAGGGTAAACTAAAAACTTTAAAGCTGATTTTCTAGTTTTCACCTTTTTGTCACTTAGCACGTACTTCTACGAAGATCTTCAAATGTGGTATCCAACTTTACACAAGAACAATTCCTTAACTTTTCAATTAGACAGAACAACCTACGTTCAGTATATTATATTTATATAACTTTTGTTTATTCTTGTGGTTTACTAAAGCTGTTCTTCGGGCAATAGTGAACTCTTATAGTTGAATCCCTATTCAAATAAAATGGTTCTAAAAGTTTGCAGCAAACAGTTAATTAAGAGAAATTCCAAGCAAAAATCTTCATTTCATAAAATTTACCCCATTTCTTAAGGTAACCCAACACCCCTCTTATTAGAATTACAAGAAACAAAATTCTGGAATCTGCATAACTGTATCAAAGTACCCAATCTCATTTAGTCGCCCTTTTTATCTTCAATTCCATTTACAGTACATTAGGCTCTTTTGTACAATTCCATTTACAAGACACAACTATTAGGCACTTTTTAATAAACTGCATGCAACTATTGTATTTCTTGCGTGCCATTGAATCTACTAATCTAATACAATGGAGACGATTCTTTAAATGCTTATGTTTTCACCGATAATACTCAAAATCCCATTCACAGGCCTTACTGTATTAACAAATTAGGGCCCATTGGAAAGTATTAAAAAGGGCTAACCTTATTGATAAGTTAAATATTCTGAGCTTTAAATTCTAAATATTTAAATAAATTTCACGAAAAAAAGTTGATAATTTTTGTAAAAGACACATTACATCAGTTAATATTTCCACTAAAGTTTATAAAACACCAGTCAAAAATTGTAGGAACCCAAATTTTAATCTATGTAAATATGGTTATTAACCATCGGTTATGATAAATTGTTTATTGAATAAGTAGCAACAGACAATTAAATCCTTGTGGAAAAAAACTACGATTGTAAAAAAACAGTGTGTGATTTTGAGATTATGTAACTAAAATATTTTTATTTTTAAACTTATGTTCAAACAACATATAAACCATCACAAAATACTTTGAACACACAAGTTTTTCAGAATTTTCATATAAATGACATGTTGTGTAATAGATTGATTTAAACAAGGAATTAACCCATTTTTAAATAATTTTTCTTTATGTGTTATTTAATCTAACCTTAGGGAAAATACTCACAGTATCCAAATAGTTTCAGTTTTTTCACAGTATCTTCTGTTAAAAGAGATTTCACCATATTGAACAGCCACGAAAAGAATGGCGGAGCTGAAATGGTACAATTGTTTAAATAACAATTTTCAAAAGCATACGGGTTTCAAATATTGGGATATAATAGAAACTATCACTCATAAATAACCAAATATAGCAATTAACCCTTTCAGTTACAGTGATGGCATTTGGCATCATGTTCCTGATCATAATTTTTAAAAATGATAGGGCTGGCATCTATTGGGATCAATAAAACATATTTTCTAATAGGAAAAAGTTTGAAGAATTGATGTGTTTTTTGATATCATAAATGGCTATAGACGATCAGCAAAAAAATTTCTAAAATGATGATGCCAAATTGTCATTGGAACTGACAGGGTTAAATTATCAGAATAATATTAAAATATTTTTTTCATTTTGTTTGAATACTGTAATAATTAATGAAATTAAAACACAGAATTGTGGAGAAACATTGTTCTAATTACTAATGGAGCATTCCAAGGAAAGTGGTCCTGAAGTGCCAAAAAATTAAAGTGCAAATAAAATTCTGAAAAAATTGTCACATGTAGTTAAAGGTTTATATTTCAAATAAATCATACTGATTTTCGAATCTGAATTCAATTTTAGTGTGAAAAATGTAATAAACTAGACCGATTTAGAAATAGATCTTTCAAGTGAAATAATTGCCAGATGTATGATAAACGTTTAAGGGCTAAAAAACATGTAAAATGAATTTTTTTACGCATATTGTTGCAAATGCATCTTTTCTGAGTATCTTAGGCAGATATTTTGTGCATTGCTTTTTTTAAAAAAAATTACTCGGTAAAATATGAATTACTTGATGCTCAATGTAACACACGGAACGAAAACCTATAACTTTTTATATAAAAACTGTGAAAAAAGCTTAACAAAACTTATTTTATTAATTATAAGCTAGTTACACATGGGGAACATATAGAAAAAATTTCAAAATGTTTTTTTAAAAATTAAGCAAGAATTTGGCAATTTATTTCTTGAAACGCACGGAACGATTTTGGCAATGATGAAGGAAACGGGAGTGGGAGCTAGTTGACGTGTAGTATAAAAAACCGAGATTTATCCAGAGAAATTCATTTATTGAAATGCGTGCTTATGGAAACATGCATGTATATATTTATAAAACACCATAAAACAAAAAAAATCCTTTACTAAAAAAATTAAAAGCAATTGCAAAACTAAAAACGTTATCATTTACGCTATGGAAGTTTCAGCCACCTGCTCTGGCAGATGTACACATTTGAGGATGCATTGGATGTTTACATTTTAGATCATTAGTAGTTGAAATATAGAGTGCTTCAGACGTTATTTTGTTTTTCCTTGTGACCATTTGTCTTTAGAAAAGTTATGTGTTGCAAAATCATTATTTCAAATTAAGCATTTTATTGATATTAACAGTTATGTTTTAACAAAATTAATTTTAACGAAAGTGAATTGTTTTACTTCAACAACTTTCATTTACAATTTTAAAAAAGAAAAAAAAAACATTTGAATGCAATTATTTCGCAACGTCTCCCAGGAAAGACATTGTCGACGGAGTTGGTGGCAATGCCAAATCTCTCGTGCGGAAAGAAGTTATGAGTAAAAGAACAAATCCGACCATCGTCCAGCATTCAAAGGATTTGGCGGACATTGTCGGAAACTTAATTCCGAATACCAAAGTCCTTCATATTTGACAATCGGATATAACATCCAAAATAACGGATATTAACCCTTGAGTTACTTTGTTTCCGGTACCAGGAATACGAAAAATTCACCATGTTAAATGTGACTCTGGCAGTCACATTGAACTGTTCAATACAGTTATATAAAAATTGTGCTTGCTATTGTTGTGTAATTTGCAATATGGTAGGAATCATTTTTCACTACAATAAAACCCACTTTAAGTTTGCAGTATACAAATGTTCTACGAGAAAAAGGGTAAATAGTTCTCATTTTCGAGTGCGAGAATCGTATAAAAAAAGGTGTTTCACATTCAATAAACAATTTTATTTGTTATTTCAAGACATAAATTTATTATTTTTATTAGTTTAGCTTCAGTTAGAGGGTATTTTAATTAATTTTCCCTTCGATTTTGACGTAACAGGGTGCACGAATATCAGGGTCAACGGAGGAGCCAATCAGAGTAAGCGAAATTTCGGCGCCAGCTGCGTTGTTTACCCAGTTTCCTTCGCGCAGTACATTTATCTGCTGCAAACTTAAGGTCGGTTTTAGTGTAGTTGAAAATTTAAGAATAATATTTAAAATTAGCAATTGAACTTTAATATTTTTATAAAAAATTAAATATCAAAAAAAGTGCTTTACCAAAGTTAAATAATAAATAATTGTGTATTTAAATATGTCACTAAACTCCTATATTTATTTATTTGCTAACCAAAGTGTTTATCATTAAAAATATTAGGATTTTAAAAACTGAACTGCAAATCAATTCGCACGCTGTAACACACGGAACGTTGAGTGTAACACACGTGACGGCGCTATTTATTTTATTGTAGTGTGACTATTTGTAACTCAGATTTCCAACGCCACTTTTTTTAAAGCTTGTTTACTTAGCTTGCTATTGATATTTTTTATTTTCATGAGTATTTGCATAATTCGCAGAATTATGCAAATAATAGAAGAAGAAAAGAAAATAACCCTGTTAAATGGAAACACACGTGACGCGAAATGAAAAAATTATATCTGCGTAACTTTTTAGTTTAAAAAGATTCTGATTAGCTTAATAAGATAATTAAACATCTGAGAAAAGATATAAGTTGTCATCTTATTTGTTTCATACTGCTTTCAAACCAAAAATGTAACAAATATACTGAAAATGTGGTCCGAATGTAACACACGGAACGCTGGAATGCTCCTAATCATTTTACACTCAGATTAACCGTTTAAGTTTCCAACTGGTTTTTTTTAATATACAATACAATACTACTTATTAACTTACGCAGTTGAATAGTTATGCAGTACATACATAAATTAAAGCACAAATGTGAAAATATAGGGCACGCATGTCATATGATTATGTAGGATGTATAAGATCCCTGGAGGGCCCATTTGACTTGGATTCTCTAGGCAAAATTAAAAAAAAAAATCTCAGCATCAACAGAGAGCTCAGATTCATTGTAATCTGCGCGTCAAAATTGGTAGCGAGAGTCGTCTAGATGGTGCCACAAAAAATATGTCGAATCTGCAAAGACTTGACCGTCAATATTGCAGCCCCATTGGAGAAAAAAAAATAATTTTAGAAAATAAAACGTACTGTTGATGATGTAAGCTACTTTAAGGTTTTCAGGAAAATTGCCTTCATATAGCCTCAAAAAAGATATAACTAGCTCGTACACTGAAATAAAAAAGGAAGATGTTAGAAAAACTTGAAATTCAAGCATTAATATACCGTCAGTGCGGGTAACTTTGGCCAAAATCATAGTTTTTTTCACAAAAGAAGAAAAATTTAACTTCAAAAACGATTTAAACACTTAAAAATCCTTATACATTCTAAGTATTGTACATTTAGGAATAATTTTCAGGCATTTTTGTTACATTTTATTAATTAATAAAAAATTGGTATTAATTTTAAAAAATAAGACACTGTTAGGAGCCGGGCGGGTAACTTTGGCCACCCAAGAAATACATAAGAAACATACTTTTAACATCCTTAAAAGCTGTGTTAACGATTTAAATAGCAATATTAAAACTTTAAACCCAAAAATAACAAAGTTATAAGACATATAGTTATTTAAAATGGTATATAACTTAACATTTACATTGCAGTGCATCGTGGAATGGCATTACACGTTGGATACTAGTATTGTTTGTCGCTTAAAAGAAAGAAAAATAAACTTCTATTTTAATAAGGAAAAAAGAACTTTTTTTGAATCAAGGTTTAATAACAAATATATTTGTAAAAAGCAAACGATTTTATTATAAAAGGTGAAAAATAATATATTTATAATTAGGAATTTGAAAATGTTTACCTTTCGACATTTGCGATTTTGAGTGGATATCTTGCATTCTATCTTTATCTTTTTAATATTTAAAATCATGAGATTAAAAAAAAAATATCTAAAAAATGAGTAATCATAAAAGTAAGAATTTTTTCAAAAATAGTTAAACTTAATATACTTTTACATACATTTTTTGAAGTGCAAAGTTCCATAAAGAAATATTTACATCTATGGCCAAAGTTACCCGCATTCATCGGCAAAAGCTTCCCAATTACAAATATTTAAATACAGCATAAAAAGTAGTCAACTTAGAATAAAACAAATGGTGTAATATTCTTCCTCATTAATAAAAGAATCGAATAGAGTGTTTTATTTAAATATTTTCAATATTCTTTTAAGTGTTCCAGACAAAAGTTGGAAGAGATAGATTTTTGTCATTTTATGCTCGTAAGAATAAAAACAGCATTTGTAGTATTGCCAGATTTAGAATGAGATTTTTTTTACATGAAATGAAAGGCGATATTTCCACCTTTCCAAAAATGTAAAACAATTTAAGATGAGATCATTTTATGAAGAGAAATTAAGAAATAAATCTTTTTCCGACGCGTGGCCAAAGTTACCCTCCGTGGCCAAAGATACCCGCTTTGACGGTAGTAAAAGATGAAGTGCATTCATACAATTTTAATGATTCTCATTTCGATTACCGTCAAAGCGGGTATCTTTGGCCACGGAGGGTAACTTTGGCCACGCGTCGGAAAAAGATTTGTTTCTTAATTTCTCTTCATAAAATGATCTCATCTTAAATTGTTTTACATTTTTGGAAAGGTGGAAATATCGCCTTTCATTTCATGTAAAAAATAATCTCATTCTAAATCTGGCAATACTACAAATGCTGTTTTCATTCTTACGAGCATAAAATGACAAAAATCTATCTCTTCCAACTTTTGTCTGGAACACTTAAAAAAATATTGAAAATATTTAAATAAAACACTCTATTCGATTCTTTTATTAATGAGGAAGAATATTACATCATTTGTTTTATTCTAAGTTGACTACTTTTTATGCTGTAGTTAAATATTTGTAATTGGGAAGCTTTTGCCGATGAATGCGGGTAACTTTGGCCATAGATGTAAATATTTCTTTATGGAACTTTTCACTTTTAAAAATGTATGTAAAAGTGTATTAAGTTTAACTATTTTTTTAAAAAATTAATACTTTTATGATTACTCATTTTTTAGATTTTTTTTTTTAAATCTCATGATTTTAAACATTAAAAAGATAGATAGAATGCAAGATACGTAATCCACACAAAATCGCAAATGTCGAAAGGTAAACATTTTCAAATTCCTAATTATAAATATATTATTTTTCACCTTTTATAATAAAATCGTTTGCTTTTTACAAATATATTTGTTATTAAATCTTGCTTCAAAAAAGTTATTTTTTCCTTATTAAAATAGAAGTTTATTTTTCTTTCTTTTAAGCGACAAACAATACTAGTATTCAACGTGTAAAGCCATTCCACGATGCACTGCAATGTAAATGTTAAGTTATATACCATTTTAAATAACTATATGTCTTATAACTTTGTTATTTTTTGGGTTTAAAGTTTTAATATTGCTATTTAAATCGTTAACACAGCTTTTAAGGATGTTAAAAAGTATGTTTCTTATGTATTTCTTGGGTGGCCAAAGTTACCCGCCCGGCTCCTAACAGTGTCTTATTTTTTAAAATTAATAACAATTTTTTACTAATTTATAAAATGTAACAAAAATGCCTGAAAATTATTCCTAAATGTACAATACTTAGAATGCATAAGGATTTTTAAGTGTTTAAATCGTTTTTGAAGTTAAATTTTTCTTCTTTTGTGAAAAAAACTCTGATTTTGGCCAAAGTTACCCGCACTGACGGTATATATTGTAAGCAAAAGTATTAAGTACACTAGAAAATATCTATGTCTATAATAGTATATTAAAATTGCATTTAATTTTTTTTGTATAGAAAGAAAAAAACTAAAAGCTACACATTTTGAGAAAATATCTTAAAAAAGAAAAAAAGTCTCAATTTTTTTTAAACACGGAAATTTACTAACATCTATACATTAAGAATTTCACATACAATATTTATTTTGTATTATTTTATGAAAAGGGATTTTGTTTTGGAGGAAGCAATAAATTTAGTTGCTTAGTTTTATAGTAATATTATTATTAAATAAATAAAAAGTAATAGTTACTAACATCAATACTTTAAGAATTTCACATACAATATCTCTTATTCACAAGAATTTTTGGGAAGTGCTAAATGACATAATGTTATTTATTTTAATTGTACACAAAAGCATTTGTTTAAATAGGAATAAAATAAAAATAGATCTTTTATCAATGACATACCATCTTTATGATAAATTTGGCGTAAGCTGAGGCCCTCTAGATCAAATATAAATGTCCTTGTTTCTATATGAACCCCTGTCTGTAAAGAAGAAAAACCTATGTTAGGTAATTTTGCAAAATATACAAGCCGATAATTAATTATTATTCTTTAAGTGCATCGAACTCACAGAAAAACTAGGAGTGTGTAACACTACACGACTATTAATTACCACTCAACTAAACTAATAAATTAAAAAATTATATACCCTATAGGGTAAGTTCAATAACGTTAAAACCTGAAAAGTTCCACGAAAGCTACCATTTGCAACTTGCGCAACATTCTCAAAAACTTATTACGACGTCCGACAAGTGCTGGGAACTCGGGTAACACATTTTAAGTTCGTTATTTTTTTAGTACAAGCTATAGAGTGGGTTTAGAAGACAGGCAGGTGGACCAATGTTTGAAAACCCAATTTTTTCAAATTCAGCACCCTACGAAACGCGTGAAAAACACAAAATCTCCGTTTCTTATTTCCGACTCCATCGCAATATTTTCATTACCTTATATTTCATATTACGTAACTGCCAGTAAAAGTGTACAGGAAAAGATTATGTTAAAAATTTACAAAAAATTTCAATTTAATGATAAATTTACCTCTTTGCTACGCTTTCGCATTGCTTCTTTATCAGTATCCAAAAACCACGTAACACATTTTCGGATTTCTGGCCTTCTAACGCAGCATACAAGGCCTGAAAGTATAATAATTTTATGATAAAGTTGATTTACATAACACTTGACAATTTTCTTTTATCAACTAAAATTCACACACTCGATATAGGGGAGAGTGTTGTACCTTGGCACAATTTTTACATTTTAATTTTTTTCTTCGATAATTATTGTCAAAATAAAAATTTCAAAGCAGCATTTAAACACACCAATATATTCCTCTATAATATATTTTTTTAAATTCTGGCAGCTTGAAATTAAAAAATTGCCACTCATTTAAAGTAGAGAGGATAAACTGTCCCAAGGTACAACATCATGTTGTACCTTGGGACATGCTTTATAATTCAGTCAATAGTCATACACTTGAACTAATTTGTGTCAGGAAACAAACTTTATTTCAAAATACATCAGAAAATTTTCTCTTTAGAACATTTCATCACACGGAAGGAAAAAGATTTATCAGGTGTTGCCAGAATTATATATTCAAACTTCAATCATTATAAAATATATCCAAAACAAAGCTGAGTTGTATTTTACATGTTTTGTGGAATTGCTCTTAAAATAAATAATAAAGATATTTTTATTTTTCCAAATTATTAAGAATTTAATCAAATTATTAATACTGTCCCAAGGGTACAACACACTACATGGTTTAAATAAAAGCAAGATAGTGGCCAATCCAAATGCATTATCATTATTTTCTCATAAACAAAATATTTTAAAATCTTCTCTTTTATGAAGAAAATAAAATGCAGTTGACTTTTTGCAAGAGTACTAAGGTAGAAAATTATATTAGAATGAGAAAAATATTTACATTGGGGTAATGAAATATTTTTTGTCACCATTTCATCAATTCAATGATGCTAGTGTTAAATTTTATTATGATGATGTCTGTTGGTTAAAGCTACTATTAGAAATAAACAATGTATGAATATTGCCAATAGATTCTTAGAAATTATCAGTGTCCCAAGGTACAAGCGTCCCAAGGTACAACACTCTCCCCTAAGTTAACCTATCAAATCTTATATTTTGAACCCCAATAAACTGAATAGCCTTTTTCACATATCCTTAATATCACTTAGTACTTAAACATTCCAACCACACCCTGTCAGCGACAAACAGTGGCCTAGATCAATAGTTCTCACAGAAACTTTGATGAGTCATCTTGACCTTACACCTTTCCACACGAATAATCTTAAATGTGATTGGTCAGTGGAGGAGAGCTGGACATTCCTCGAAATTTTTGTGGATCATTCCCTCACACTCTCTCGTCCACTTAAGACGACCAATTTATCATATCTAATGTCCGACTGTTAAATAAAAAGACTTAACTACTCCAAAGTTTCCATGTTGACTTATTTTACATATATAATTAGTATTCAGGATATCGTTAAGTCGCAATTGTCTCACGTATCAGCGCTCATCTCAAAAAACTATTAGAGATATATTCCAAATATTAGGAGCTCATTACTTTAGCACAGAAGCGTCAAGTACGAAGCGATTTTCCAGAATTAGGACCCAAATAGGTCTAAGAGGGTAATTTTAGGTCTAGGAGGCCGATTTCACCAAATGCAAAGAATTTGTGCATTGTTGTAAGCTCAGGTTCATGGCGATTCTCATTTGAAAGAAAGTTCAATACGAGCGAAAATAGTGTATCAACACGTATCACCAGGTTATTCTCTGTTTATAAAAGTGGCAAGAACTCCATTTTGATATGTACCATGACATCATTCCAAACTGATTTACATCACATAAATATATATTTCGTCAAGAGTTTTTGTTTTATTTTAACTAACTTTTGTCGTGCGTTTGACGAATTGGCAACAGTATAAATATTAAATAAAATTGAATTTTCATGTTATTTTAATTTACATTAAATTTTTAATTATTTAAATTTAAAATATGCTTCTAATTGAATTTTTAAATGAAATTTGGGATATAGCCTTGTCTGAATTTATGCTTAATATGACGTATCCCACTTGTTTGTAAGACCTGTGGTTCGTTCTGTGAAAGTGGGTGACGTGCAGTCAGACGGGCGGACTGAACGATTATAATATCTTCCACTTGTTACGTTATAAACTTTCTGTGGAATCTAAAAATTTAATAAGCCCTTTTATGACCGCTATATTGAAAATTATCCGACCCTTAAGGGTTAATAATACCTCTGATGTCTTGATGGCCAACGTGTATAATCCTAACAGGACAACCCTCTTTGTCATAACCCAGAAGTGGTGGTAGCAGATGCTTGGTTAACAGCTGTAGAAAATATTTTAAAACTTAGTAAAAGTCATAAATATACTTGTACTTTTCACAATATATTTCATTTTGAGTAAAAAAAAATAATGTAGTTCAGTTTGCATGAAACCAACATTATCAGTTTTCTTATGAACTCAAGCACATTCATTACACATATTTAAGAGACTAGGAATTTTATATTCAAAATTTATTTTAGTTTAAAAATTTCAATGGGGTTGTTTCACGTCGTGGATGGCAACAGCTTTATAGGTTTGTTTTCATTTGTTGCCTAGAATTACCTATGTTTTGGTATTCGAAAATGAGTTTTCGAATGAGAATGAAATGAGTTAAGAATATTTTACTTATGAGTTTTATGACAACTTCTTGTTGTGATGTTTGTTGTTCAAAATATTTGTTGAAGAAACCTTGCATGGAAAGAAAGAAATTCTTTTCATCTATATTGTTCACTTTGAAATTGAAAACGAAGCAACCAATGAAATCGTAGAAAAATAAAGTAAAAACAAGAGCGTTACATTATCTGAAAGGGGCCCGGATGGCCGTGTGGTTAGCATCGCAGGCCAGCAGTCTGCGCGCTGTAACCGGAGAGGGCTCGATTCCATCCTTCGCCCTGGGTGTACTTCCTTTCTCTGTGACATAAAACTCTTTCTGTGCCTGTCTTATTTGACAAAGGCTTATAAGCGGGTCTCTGATCAAGCACACAAGCCGGAATATATATGTACCTACCCTATACCCTCATCTGAAACATTCCCATTGTTCTATTTTTCTGAATTTATATTTGTTTTTAGATTTCAAGAACCATATTTGAAATATTTACAGATTTATAAAATACTTAATTGGCTAGGAAAGCTTCTAATTGTGACATAATAGTTTATAAATTTATTGCAGATCATTTCTGTACGAGAAATATAATTTTATTAAGAAATAGTATATTAATATGAAATAGTATGTTAATCAGAAGTAATATATTAATAAGAAGTAGTATATTACTTTTTTTATTCAATAATACATACTACCCTTTTCGTTCTTACTTACTTCTGGGGGTTGATACTCTGTTAAGAAATATTCTTCAGGGAATTCTTCCCGAAATCGAAGATGCTAAAATACACAAGTAGATGTTTAGAAACACAAAAAGAGATGGTAAGTTAGTTTGAATAACTTTTACAAAAAATATATACGTTCCTTAAAACTTTGTTTAACCAAGTTTTACAGCATACACAGTGACCATTATCTTTTAGGCGAATGTAAGAAAAGCCTTATTGTTACTTATTTCGTTTTAATATTTCTCTAATTTATAAAGTTAAACATCGTTTGAAAATTTTAAATTCTAATAGTAGGAATACTATGAAAAATTATGAGTGCAAGAACATAATTGCAATCTTTAATCTTGCAATTATTGAAATATATTTGCAATTAATGCTTGTATTTATTATAAGTGGGCTACAGCAATGAGGAACTAAGTTCACTTTCAAGCAGACAATTTTTCTTCTCAAACACAACTCAACTAATTTGTATCGAATAAAAATAACGTGTTTTATTTGTTTTCTTTATACAATCTATTTTTTGTTTTTGATATCTCTAAGTTTGCTAATTTCATTTGAAATACAAAATATAGTAGGATTTTTTTGAAAATGAATCAAATTACTTTTATATAAAATATGTCACATTACTTGAATAACTATTTAAAATAAATTAATTAAATTTTTACTAGCTCTGAACCAAAGTTATCATTCAATACTTAGCTACAATATTGCGATTTTAACATGCTTGCGATTTTAACATGCAAAACACATATTTATGCATTAACCGCAGCAACTAACAAAACCCGGAAAAGCATATTTTAGCAGAGTAAATTAGTATAGTATAATAATCAACCCAAATAAAGTTTAAAATGTCTTAACCAAAGGCTTATGAGCACGGGCAACTTAAATAACAAGGCCGGAGAAGCTCTCTCAAACATGTGCTTAGACGGAAATTTTGACGTCACTGTTCCGAGTGCCGAAGATGGAGAAACTGGTTCGGACGCCATTCGGAACACTAAGTTACCCACAAAGTTACTCGGAACTATGACGTCAAACTTTCCGTCCCTGAGAGTGTTGGGGAAAGCTTCTTTGGCTTTAGTAGTTGAGTAGGCCGTGGTTATAGTCCTTTGTATATTGTGCCAAAGAAGTAATACCATTGAAGAGAATTTTTTAGTTTGTAACCATATGACGTAGCATGCACCCGAACTACCATTAAAGACCCAATTATAGACCTAGTATAAACTTAAATCCCATCAAATTCACAGCTCCTGTTTAAACAAACTGATTTTAGGTTGTGTTCTTAACGTTCACTTTGAAAAATCGGCGAAAGAGATCGGCGAAATTAGATTACGACCTAGCATCCACATTTGGAGACATTTTTAAAACCTTCCCACAAGCAATTAACACGTTAATTAGTACCGAAATTGAAATGGTCCGATAGAAGAAGATCCAAATATTAGTTTTCAGCTTATGATTACCTGTATCAGTCATTTATTTCTATAAAAAATGAAGTTGAATGAGGGTCAATACAATATTATAGTTCTTAAAAAATTTAATTTTTTCAAACTTTTCAAAATGTTCTTTTAGTAGTTAATTTTCAAAGTATTTTGCATTAAAAACAATGTTAAAATAATCTGTGAACTACAAATAAGTGATACGGAATTTTTTGTTGCATTTAAGGCACAAAGAATGTGTATTTTTAGAGTTTAAGTAAGACTTATGACTTTCTTGGTGGGGGGCAAGATCGCCAAGCACTGCGACTTTAAGTCTATTGTACTAAGCCCCAGAAATGACACAAGCACAAGAGACACACAAAGAAAGAGACGACACAAACACATAGACAAATAACAACATTTATTGACAGTCACAAATATCCATGCCTGACCGGGATTCGAACCCGACCTCAGCAGCTCCAAAGGCTAGAATCCTAACGAGTGTGCCACCGAGGCGGCAGAGTTTAAGTAACTATTAAACATAATTTGTTTAAACAAAATTTCTTTGAAAAACATACTTTCTAGCAAATATTTGTTTGAAAAGTATGTTTACATTAGCCGCTCCGGTGGCACACTCGTTAGGATTCTAGCCTTTGGAGCTGCTGGGGTCGGGTTCGAATCCAGGTCAGGCATGGATGTTTGTGACTGTCAATAAATGTTGTTGTTTGTCTATGTGTTTGTGTCGTCTCTTTCTTTGTGTGTCTCTTGTGCTTGTGTCATTTCTGGGGCTTAGTACAATAGACTTAAAAGGCGCAGTGCTTGGCGATCTTGCCCCCCACCAAGAAAGTCATAAGTCATGTTTAGATTAAGAATATACGTGTAGGAATTTGCTTGGGTCTTTAGAGGTTAATTATCCAAGACAATCAGCAATGCGAAATTTCATCCGAAATGAGAAGAAAAGTGATTCAACCGCAAATGGACTTGGCACTGACCCACTCATATAAATTCAGCGAAATTTGCATAATTGTATGAGGCGTAAAAGTAAAAAGGCTAATAAAAAATATATATTTACCCTCCGTAGCATTTCTTCGGTTCTTTTAACATCAAACCGCCTTGCTATAATATTGGATTTTACAAATTAAATATATTTTATGTCACAAATAACTTTCAGAAATAAAAGAAATAAAGAAGAAAGTAGTTTTTTGTTTTAAATCAGTCAAAACCATTCTACCGTCAAATTCGATAAAGATGCTAATTAATTTTTTTTAAATAATATTGCTTTTATTAAAAAAAACGTTTAAAAAAGTTTTATATAGTTTTTAGTAGAGTTAAGTGGGTTCAGTACCCCAAAATCGGTGAAAGAAAATATCGGCTTAAAATACTATTACAGCCATTAATAATGTCACAAAGAATCAAGACGATTGGAAAAAGATTTTTGACATTAAAAGCCATTTTATTTAACCCTTTCCTTACTGAAACGGCCCAAATAGAAACTTTAAACGCGTTTTTTGAACTTCGATGTACCTTTTCTCAAAAACTATGCTATGTTTTCTCGTAAATTTTTTTATATGAAGTAATACATAGTATAGAATAATCTGAGGTTACAAATTTTAATAAAACTAATGTGAAAAAAAATTTATAGGGCAAAAAAGTGAAAAATTTCATGATTTTTGGGGTTTTTTAAAACTTATTTTATTAAAAAAATCTAGCAGTTATTTAAAAAAAATATTTTAACCTCAGATTAATATACAAGGTTGGTATAACACTCACAGAAAATTTTAAGATGATCTGATCAGTAGTTATTGTGAAAAGGTACATTGCAATTGGCCAATTTAACATTACCGATATACAACACACTGAACCCCCTTAAATTCATTAACATTTTCTTAAATTTAATATCACAAAAATCTACTTTTTTGTACACTTTTTCTTATTTATTGAAATAAATTATTATTTTTGCAACAAAAAGTTTGAAAATTTTGTTGGATTTTCTAAACCCTTTGTTTTCTACTCATTAATTAAAATATTTTTTTTTACCTCGTAAGAATTGAAGTAGCAAGTAGTCATCTTGCCTAGGGTTTAGTTGACCAGCAAAAATTGTGCGAATCTGAAAAACAGAAAAACTTGTATAACATTTAACACATTTAAAAATATTTGATTGTAAATAATTTTCGAAAAAGGGATTGATAATGTCATAATAATCTACTCCGTATAAATTGCCAACCATTCTTAAACACTGATAAAAAGTTAATTACTTATTTTTTATTTTTTAAACATAAAATGCCTTAACAGAAAGGTCAGGAACTCGTTTGATACAAATACGCATTTTTAATTTTAACTAACTATATGCTTTTAACTTTAACTAATTAGGGGACGTACATAAATTACGTCACGCAAAATTTTGGCATTTTTGACCCCTCCCTCCCCCTATGTCACGCTGCGTCACGTTTGATCGAACCCCTCCCCCTAAAATTACGTCACGTTGTTGCACCTCCCCCCCCCCCCTTAAAGAAAAAGTTAATTTTAATATTTACCTTTGTTTCTGAAATTTGAAAAAATGCGTAATTTTTATATTTAAAAAAAATAGGAAAGAAAAAAATTAAAATTTATCTTATTTAAATAATTTAATTGATAGGAATATACCAAATTTGTATTTCCATTTCCAAGGTCTAACTAGTCATTCGCTAATGTCTTTTAAAAAAGGGGGTCTGAGAGTAATCGAAACTGTCTAGTTCTGGGTCTTTTAGTGTTCGTCCAGATAGTTGCCAGTTCTCTAATTGGTCGAGATAGTGTCCCAATTTTGCGTGTTACGAAGTACCGTTACGAAAAGGTCTGTAAAATAAAGGAGACTAATATTGCCGACCTTGTTGCATATAATAATCTCCCCATTATCTTTCTGAAATAAAGTGTTTCTCATAAAAAAAAAAAAAGTTTTACAGTTTTTTCTCAAAAACTTTATTTTATGCAAACAGATTTTCCACGCAAAATTAGAAATGTTCTAATCGTTACGTCACGTAAGCGATTACCCCTACCCCCCTCCATGTCACGATCCGTCACGTTGGCGCATACCTCTCCCTCCCCCCTCTGAGCGTGACGTAATTTATGTACGTCCCCTTAACGCTTTTAACTTTAACTAATTAAAACTTTTAACTTTAATTAAATATACGCTTTTAACTTTAACCAAATATACGCTTTTAACTTTATCTAACTATACGTTTTTAACTTTTATTAAACAAACGTTTTTAACTTAAACTAACGACATGTATAGAATAAAATTAACATGATAATCTACGAAAAGAAAGAGGTCCTAGGTAATTATGCATTATAAATTATTACGTACAAATATTATTGGATTATTTTGTTTCATTCACAATCTTTGACATTACAAGTTTTTAAAGTCTGAATTTTCCAAGCAAAATTATTAAAAACACGCATATGCAGTTAGAATTAATCCATTTATATCTTACTTCTTCCAAAGCCTTCTCCTGTGTTGGACTCAGGTCGCCCATATAACCACTCATCATCGAAGGTTGAAATGTGTCCACTTTAACCCATGTATTGATGAAAAACTGCGAATAAATCAAATTATGTGAATTATTTGTTAGATAATTCTCAAATAAGTTACAACTTTATATTAAATACTGCACAGAAATAAACTTAAAATGCATAAACGAAGAGAAAATTTAAAATCATCCAGAACCTTTAAAAATATAAAAATGGGTAGGGTCACATGGGGGAATTATGGATCACTCGCTTTCCGGGGTAAATAATGATCACTAAGTTTTAAGGATTAAAAATGGTTTTTAGAAAGAAAAAAAATTATGCCAAGTCATCCTTATACATTCTATTTTCTTATATCAAGTTCAAAAACAATGTAACTTTGCAGCAAATAATAGAAAAAAAATACTTTTTACACTACTATAAAAACATCTTCAAAAAAGATTGTCTTTGAAAAACATGATTTTTTTAAAGATCCATACTGGAGAAACATATTTGAACTAACTATTTTGTTGGTGCTATTTTTCAATAGGAAAAGGTCTAAGCTTTTCATTCCGATATAAATTTTTTCATAATTATTTTTTTTAATAATTTTGAAGGTATATCGATTTATCCCCCAGTTTACTGGGGTAATTCTGGATCACTGGGGTAATTCTGGATCAGTGATATTTTTTAATTTTTCATGTGTTTTTAGCTAAGTGGTATACGTCATTTCGAAGCAAAAAATCAGATTAGGCTGCATTCGAAATTTCATTAAAAAATTCGAATTAAAAGTTTATTTAAAATTTAAATAACAAAAAATTTAATCTACATTGAAATAACATGCAAATTCCATTTTTATTCAATATTTTGACTGTTTTCATTTCGTTAAACTTACGAGAAACTTTCGAGATACTTCGAACTGTAAATTAATTTAACAAACGATAAATAACCGAATTTTCGAAAGAATGTAAATGGGAAATTGCGGCATAATTTATTAAAAAAGATCATCATTATTCTTCGAGTTTAAAAAAAATTAGCAAACGATAAAGTCTAATTTTTTTCTGAGAAAAAAGATTAATAAAAAGTTAATTTAGGCGTTTAAAAGTTTGCTTTGAATTATATTTTAACTGCAACCAAAAATTAATTTACTTTTAATATGCATTACTATAAAAAAAAAAAAGGGTGATCCATAATTACCCCATGTGTGATCCATAATTGCCCAAACCCGGGGCAATTCCTGATCACTCAATAATTTAAATAAAACTAATAATAATTAAGTTTTAGGTAAAGTGATTGTTTAAATAAATTCTAAATTATTTAAGCTAACTCCATGCAAAATTAAATCTTTCTATCTTTCATACTTTAGAAAAAAATTGGATGTTGTGATTTTTTGATCCATAATTCCCCCATATGACCCTACCAATTATGAATAAATTTCAAAAAGAGAAAATTATTGTGGTTTTATTTTTTTCTCTAATGGGACTGCAACATTAGCGGTCAAGCCTTTGCAGACTCGGCACATTCCCCAGAACTGAGAGCCATTTTGTTGTGGTTTTATAGATCATAACGAAATAAATAAATAAAAAACGATTTTAAAATTTGGGTTACTTTTTCTCATCATTTTTGAAAACTATATTATTTACTTGTTTAACTCAGGGTATTGGTTTCTATATCTATTTAGTAATTTACGATTTTTTTCTTTACGATTTTGCACTGATTTCAGAATTTCATTTGCAACATCATTATAAATTTCACTGAAGTTCTTCCAACTCGTCTCAATCGTGTTCTCAGATTCTTCACTTACTGTATTTCCTATGCTACCAACTCTTCTAGTGCTTTAAATCCCTTCCTTAGTTCAAGTGCAAAACTTTTCGTTATTTGTTTTCCCTTTCAATTTTAATATCATAGCATTCTCTACTAGTTGTCTTTCCTTTCTTGCTTTTAAACAATTCTAGTTTAATCATAATTAATACAATTGGGGAGAGATCGTACCACTGTTCAAACATATGCTAATGGACTACATAAAGTGATCCCTTATAATGTCGGCTTCTATCTTTGTTCAAACATCTTCTAATGAACTACATAATTACTTCAACATACATGAAGTTCTTCAGTCTTACTATTAATGAACTATATGATAACTTCTAATCAACTAAACTTGCCGTTGATTGGCAATTCGGTCTATTTGGTTTTTATATTTTAAATCTGATGGTATCCAAGTTGTCTTATGTGGCTAATTCCATTCGTGACAGACATGACATAAGACAACTTTCTTGGCTCTTAAAAAGTACTAAATGTTAATTGACAGTTAAAAAATTACCATGGGGTGATGCAAATAAAGGTCTTGATTATAAAAATCACTGAAATTTTCATTCAAGAGAAAATATTTAAAATTAATTGGGTTAAAACATTCCGTGTAGGACATGACAAAATTGAGACACAGATTTTAGGTGACCTTATATTATTACCATTTGCTCTTAACTGATATGCATTTCAAATATAGATTTTTTTTGGAATCAATATAAGATTCTGGTGTGCCAACCAGAAAGAAAAAAAATTAAGATATTTATAAATAGTTAAATATTATAAAATATTTATGACGTGACTGACATGACAAATGTGACAGACATGACAAATGTGACAGACATGACAAATGTGACCTAAATTTTATATACTTGATCAAAACTTTCGAATATGATCATAGTGACAAGCTGTGGGACACATTAAAAATTATAAGATTCCTCAAAAAGTTGTAAATGTTGTAAAAGACCTGCAAAAAATAGTAAATTATGTGTAGAAGTTCAAAATGAATATTTTGAAAGGAAAACTGGGGTGAGGAGAGGATGCAATCTTTCAGGGTTCCGGTTCATTTTAGTAATTAACTCTTAGTAATTATCATCTTAGTAAGATTGGATCTGACGAAATACCACGGATGCAAACCATAAAAGAGGTTTGACTTGAATGTTAAATACTTATCTCGAAAACCTAGCTTTTGCAGATGACATATAGCTTTATCTTAATCAATGTATTCCAATCTTGATAATAAACCCATGTATTGAATACATATTTGGCAATATTGTTGGTCCAAACATAAATGAAAGGACAATGCGGATGAAAGCAAAACAAAAAGAAAACTAAAAATAAATGTAAAATAAAAAAAATTCATTGAGAAAATAATTTTGTAACTTTCTGGAATATCTAGTTGATAACTGTTATTACATATTTTTTAAAAGAAGCTATAGCAAGAAAATGTGAATTTTTGCCACTGATTCGATCGATAAAGAAGTACTCTGCGTCGATAGTAAGATAAGATATAAATGAAAGCTGTTGTTTTAATATATTCGTAATATAAATATTTGTTTCCATTGAAATGTATGATTCAATACTTACATCTTTAATGACAGACTACATGCATCAATAGGAAAAGAGAACTCTGTTCAAACTCTCAGTAGTTCTATCAGTCTCCGTAAATTAGCATCTGTAAAATAGAAGATTATTTATAAGTTAAATATCTAGAAATCTGAATTAAGTCCTTTTTTTGCATTTGAATATAATAAAAGAGAAATTTTGAAGATAAATAATGCAGATTAAAGGAGCACCGGAAAGGCAGTACCATTCTTATAATGTAATTATAATTTCCATTTATAATTATGCCATTTTTATATTGTAATTATATTCTTATAATGTAATTATCGAAAACGGTTAATAAAGTTTGTTGTCATTTAAGTTCTTAATTATCTAAACATCTGACCATGGTAGACTCTGGTCAAAAAAGGCGTTTGCCTTGACAAAAATGCGAAATCAACACAGGCATAGCATTCATAGGTAAACACAATAATAACCAATTTATATATCATATCAGGTCCGTAAAGGACCTTCCTAATATGTGGTTTACAAAACCAGTGGGCAAAACACAGATTATTAACTGCCGTTTTATGTCAATTTTATTTAACTCACGTGTTATTCTAAAAAAATTATATCATTTAATGGGGGTTGGTTCAGGTCTTGAGGGGCAACAAGAATGCTGAATGAAAATAAATTCCTTGAATAAGACCTTCGAACATTGTTGTACCACTAAATGTAAACTTTAAACGCTCATATCTCTGTTCGTGTTTTTTCAATTTCAAGATTATTAAAAATGCTAAGGCTTTTTAATATTAAGCACATTAATAATTTTTTCATTCATAGACAAATGAATAATTGACACAAATTTTTAAAAAAATTCTTAAAGTTGAAATTTCGTTTTTTTCCTGCATTTGTTTGGCAAAATTGTTCCAAATATTTTTTTGAAAAAGTTTTTCATTTTAATCTAAATATAAATGAATACTTTGGTTTGAATTATCTTCCAAATGTCGCATAAAAATTTGTGTTTAAAAATATTGAAAAATAAAAAAGGAGTAGGGATTTGAAAATTTTTAAAAATTTAACAAAAATGTGATTTTTTAAAAAATCCAGCAGACTTATATGAAAAATTTATAGCTGAATTGTGTTTTTAATACATGCTTAACAAGTGAAAAATAATTTGGAATGTGTAATTACAAAAATAAAAAGAATGTCTGAGGTATCGGACCCCCTTAATGCAATCAGTTAAAACTGCTTAAACTTTACTTAACGTGCACCTGGGTTTTTCTTAAAATATGGATTTATTATTTAAATTTCCAAAAGATGGCCGAGAACATTTAAAATGAAAATTAAATGTATCATTTCACAACTACATTGCTTTTCGATGATCAACAACTGAATAGAGATGCTGTATTTGTGTTTCAGAAATTATTGCGACAAAATCAAACATTGACTACGTTTCAAAATGTAATATAACGACACCTGAGCCATAAAAATTGTAGTGACAATGCAATGAGATATTATGAGCATGCCCAAATTTGGCGCTCTTTTAATAGTTTAACTAAGGTGAAGGAGAGAAGATTGGACACATACAGTATAATATGTGAGTTCAAATTAAACCACATATAGTTGATTTATATACAAATACTACACGTTAGAGTAGCAAAAGAAAGAGAAAAAGAGACTCACGCAGTTTTTCTGTTCGTACAATCATTCACTCATCGCCAAAATTTTATTTACATGAGCTTTTTCTTATATTTGAATAAATTTCTAATCAATATAATTTTTTTAATCTTATTTTTAAAAAAATTCTAGTCTAGTTTAAAGTACAGATGCCACGGTGGTACAATCATTCGGATGCTAGCCTTTAGAGCTGCTGGGGTCGGGTTCGAATTCCCGTCTGGCATGGATGTTTGTGACCGTCAATAAATGTTTTTAGCTGTCTATGTGTTTGTGTTGTCCTTTCTTTGAGTGTCTCTTGTGCTTGTAAAAACTCTTTCTGTGTCTGTCCCACTTGACGAAAGCTTATAAGCGGTTCTCTGAACAAGCACACAAGCTGGAATATATATGTACCATACCATATTAAAGTACAATTTTCCTACTTGTATTTTACTGGAAAGTTTATTATTTTTGAAGATCATTTGAAAACAAAATAATATATTTTTTTGGTTTTATAAACCAACCTAAAAAAGCCATTTATGATTAATTTTTGAAATATCATAGTAACCTATGTTCCTTAGTTTTCCTGAAAAAAAAAAGCTATATTTGCTATTAGTAATTTGTACGAACACTCTCAAAGAATTTGTAAGGATATTCACAAGCAAATTGAAAAACTAGTTTTCAAAAAATTATATTTAACGACCACACGTAAACGCCCAGAATCTTCCTTTATTCTCAATGAAGGGGTAGTTTTCAGGTTGAGTTGCACTCGACCATGCATTTCGAAATAACGAATGCTTTGCACAATAAGTCAAGGAGAAAAACTTCCGTGTCGGTAGACTTCGAATCGTCCGTACAAGATCATTTCATTAATTTGACTTTGTCTAAATTTTGATGTTCCTTTGGGGGTTTAAGGGGGTATAGGACACAAAATCTTCACAAAAAAAATTATTATCGTTAAAACTAACTCAAATATTTTGGAATAATTTGAATTAAAAATTTTATTTTATTTATATCTGCAGTTGAACGTGAGACATGTAGTTTCTTGTGTCATGACATCTGTGTAGGACAACCACGTTTATTAACTTCAAAGCTGTTTTTCTCCTTGATCGTGTTTTCGATGATCTTTTGACTTCAAATTGATATTACTGAAACTACTGCCCATAGAGTGTTAAAATTTTCTCCACGCATATTTTTCAAACATATATCTTTAATTAGTCTTAGTCTAATTAGTTTTAATTTTTATTTACAGCATTTACTTTTTAATTTTTGGTTCATATAGTTAAATTTCTATCGACTTAATTTGGATAGAAAATTTTTAGCTTTAGAGCGATCTCTTTTAGGTTGCATTATTTTAAGGAATGTACCAATAATTTTAGCTTTATTGTGAGTCTAAATTTTTTTAAAAAGATATTAATTGTGTGAAACTTTTGGCCCCAGAGAATTAGGTATATTCTATACCTATGTTTGACCTCTTTGAGAATTTTACTTTCCAAACACACTTTGAAATTTAAAAAAAAAAAAAATGTTTTTCAGTGCAGATGTTTCTTTAAATGCAAAGGTCCCTTTTAAAGAATATTCAATCAATAATTGTTTGGAAGCTAATGAACAAAGTTTTATATTATACAAAGTTATATTTACAAAGTTTTACTTAGATCGTCATACTTTTAAAAAGAGTAATTTTTAATAATGAGCTGGCATTAATAAACATCCATTACCATATCATTTTGTAAATATTGTTACAAAAAGCATGCAAGACGATTTGTAAACATCATTTTTCAAAGTCGTCAGTTCAATGAAATTTTGTAGTTATTTTGTAACTAGTTGTCAAATTGAAAGGCTTATAACCAGAATTTTTTCGATACAACACTAACTAGTCGAATGTCTAAGCTGAAATGATAATTATGAAGGAAAAGTTTTCCGATTCAGCTTCACATGCACTGATTTGCTAAGGATAAATTTCTAAAGATAAAATTACTAGGGAATTATTTCCGTCTGCTATTAATTCCAAATCATTAGGTACCTTTTTCACTAATAATTTATCGTTGCAT